>VDMD01000041.1:0-251830 GCA_007026445.1 Schizophyllum amplum | reverse complement strand
ACCTATGTGGGCCTGTGAGCGTGCGCTTGGCTCAATGAAGGAGCTGCGCACCTGAAAACGAGGTCATGCGAGCTGAACGCCGCGCCGCGGCGAGACAGAAAGCCGGGCTTGCCAATGCAGAGGTGCGCTGGAGAACCGCGAACGCAGTAACCTCGTGGAGCAACCACAGAGATCAACGTGCAGCTCAGACGAGCCGCCTAGGAGGCCGAACCACGAAGCCACGTCGGCACCATCAACCTGGCGAGTCGGTGCGAGCGTCGGCCACGACTGACGAGCCCGGCGAGTGATTCGCCATGTCGGGGAGACACGTTGCTCTGCGGGCGGTCAACTTACGTAATCAAGCACATAGCCTGTGCTCATCTAAATGTGCAGCGGCGTCGCGCGCCCTCGCCGCTGCCGGGGAGGGTGATGGCACACTCTCTCGACCTTACGAGACCTGCTTGTCGCTTCCGTAATCCAATCAATGGCACTCACGGTGAGTCGAATCTCGCGGCGGCAGTGAGATCGCTCGCTGTTGCAGACAGCGAGGGGGACGAGGATAGAGACTCGCCCTGA
Source organism: Schizophyllum amplum (assembly GCA_007026445.1). NCBI lineage: Eukaryota > Fungi > Basidiomycota > Agaricomycetes > Agaricales > Schizophyllaceae > Schizophyllum > Schizophyllum amplum. The sequence continues at coordinate 251,275 of VDMD01000041.1, read as the reverse complement.
CGAGCGATGAGCATGATTGTCTATGTTGTTACTCACCGGTAATTGTGCACCGTGTCCGCCCAAGGGTGCCGTCCCGATGCGGCGAGCGCACATTGCAACACGTCATGGCCGATGTAGCAGGCCGTAGGTCGTTGGCGCTGACGACGATGGCGATAGTGAGTCGGCAGATGATGAGGGCGTGAGCGCGGCGGGAGGCACGGTTCGTCCGCGTGTCATGTTCGTGGCATCCTCATGTTGCCACACGAACCCATCGCCATGGGCGGATACGCGAACAGTCCTGACGGCGGGAGCGCAGCACATCGGACGCGGCGGGCGCGCACGCCACGTGTGTCGACGAGCGCGAAGTGCAACGCGGAACGTGGTGGCTGGGGCGAACATGCGAGGTTAGCAACCTAGTAAGTCGAAGTAAGTTGCTGATAACTTACCAAATACAAGGCTCCGACGGGTAGAGAGCGAGTTGCATCTCGATCACTGTCGGTCCTATTCGAGAGTCGGATATTACTGTGGACGACGAGGTCAATATAAGATGCATATCGAAGGGGGAATCGGGATCGCAGGAGCGTACCGTGTAGCAGGGTCATAGTCGCAGTCGAGGTCAAAAGCGACCTGAAGTTCATGTTCAGGTCGCTTTCAATGAAAGCGAGCAGGATACCCTTCAAATCCTGGTAAGGTTGCATCAGTGGCATTGCAGTCGGATCGAAGAGGAAACGCACTGAGCAAGGATTCCAAGAGTCACCGAAGCCGTAATGGCTATAACGCAAGAGAAGCGTAAGAGCCGTAGATGCAGCCAAATCCTGAGGGGACTGACCAGGAGTGTGAGTAGAAGACCCTCCCGTCGATCGTGCAGGCTGCTGACTGAGGCGAAATCGAAGGTGACTAGAGGACATCCTGGAAAGTATCAGTAAAGCAGTAACAAAACGAAGTAGATGTGACTTGCCTATGCCGTCGACAATAGTACCACTCATGCCAGGAACCAAGACATTGAGGTAGTATAAGATGAAGCCACGGGATGAAGGGAGGTAGGCAGGAGCGAAGGGGCACAAAGTGAAATAAAGTAGGATTGAAAGGAAGGAAGGAAGGTGAGTGAAGTGAAGAAGGCGAAGGAGGATGCTTTTCACCCGTCCAAGACCCCGCCCTATATACTCGCATCCCACGGCACTCGATAGCCGTCGTGCTCCACGCCCCAGATCAGTAAATGCAAGAAAAGCACAAAAAAGCTTGGGATATTCGCATTGGCGCGCCCGCCATTGGCTGACCGGGTGCGCAGCGGGCTTGGCGGTCACGTGAGGCTCCACAGCTCCACCTGAGAAGCAGATTTTGGGGAGAGAAGACGTTCGAGAAGGGTCGGAAGGTCGGAAGGCGGCAGGAGGACAGGAAGGGTGAGTAAGAGGTATTCCCGTGAGGCTGAGGTTCAGAGCGCTGTACAAACATCAAAGGGTTGTAGTATGGGTCGGGGGAAGGCGGCTTGACAGTGGAAGATGTCTGGACGTGTGCTGGTGGTGGATATGCGCCAGGAGGTCGCCGAAGAGGCGCAGGCGCGCAAGAGAGCGAATAAATTGATTTCTGGGCAGCGCAAGCGCAGGCATGTTTCATGGATTTTCTTGAATTCAAAAGGCCTGTTTACGAGTCCCCAAGAGGTGTGTGACCGGATGAGCAGGCGTTAGGAGGTGAGGGCAAAGGAAAACGAACCGTGGGAATCGAGTCATGCGTGCCGCGCCCGATCAGACCGAGTCCGCGGACCGTCCGCCGCCGACCGTCGTGTTTCTTCCACCACCACCTCCCACAACTCCTCGTCAACCGTCGCCGGCACATTGTGAACGGTTCGCCTAGGCCTCTAGCGCCCATTTCCGCAGCCCGCTTTCTTTGCATTTTTTGCGTTCCGCCCTATCCTATCCACGGTCACTGCTCGACCCAACGCCCGTCGCCGAAAGTTCCGACATTCGCGTTGAAGCGCCCTCAAAACGACAAAGTCCTGCATAATCAACCTCGACATCTGCGAGCTAGTTGATGCACAGGCACAGATGGCACCTCACCCTTGACCTCCGCGCCGCTCGCCCCAACCTCAACGCGGCCCCAAGCGCGAGCTCGCCCTCCCGTTCCCAGCACTGCATGCTTCCTCATTGCCTCAGGGCCTCGGGTATTGCACCTCTGCACGAGGATCGGTACTGTATCGCGGGTCCGCTAAACTTGCTCACACAAGCGGGTTCGAGTCGAATGCTGGGGACTTGGGATTCGGGTCTTTCCTTGTGCTCTCATACACTCGACCTTACCTTGTCAGCGTTTCATCATGTCCAGTGTTCGCCCCCGCCTTTACTTGCCAACCTGACTGTCAGCAATCGGCCATGAAGAGCCCATTGCTTGCCACTCGCAAAGCCCCACATCTCACCTAGTCCACCGTCATGACAAGGTATGAGGCTACAGTCAGGGATGTTGCACTTGCTGATGCACGTTTGAGCTTGATACGCTCCCGACCTTTGCATGAGGAGCTCGCCTGCCTTCCTCTTGCTATGCGCATTCGCGTGTTGGAGAGGCTGACAAGGATCTTACGTGAAGCAATGTATTTTCTTCCCGCAAGCGGTGTTGGCATGCCTGCCCTTCTCGCTATGTCCCATGCGTCCCACTAACTCCCTCAAGCAATCTCCCTTTCTGGAGCGGTGCTTTGGCATTCATTCAATGATTGACATCCGCTGTAGTGCAAGCGGGGATTGACGGGGCAAGGATAGTGTACGAGCCAATGTCCCTGTACCACGAAAGTACTCTATGGTTTGGTAGTTTGCTGCAATTGAGTCCAGACCCTTTGTTCATCCTTCATTGCATTCAGTAACCTCATTGCCCTTGCTTTTCTCTGGAGCTTCAGTCGTCAGACACACCCTCTGAAATCGAGCCCACCGAGACTGAGGCAGCCAGGTGGCCTACCCCCCAGCCCACACCCTACTGTTTTGTACAGCAGAAAAATACGACTATCTCGAGCGATTTCGGTCTTTGCCGCCAGAGCACCACAACATGAGGTGGGGTCCAGCTTGGGGGCCAACTCAAACGTAATAATCAAGCCACGACCTGCCTCTTCTTTGCCGCCACGCTCACCATCCTCCTCGTCGCCCTCATCATCCGAGTCCGTGGCCAGCTGGTGGATCGTGACGGACCCGGTTGGCACGCCATCCTCCGCGCTCTTCCCAAACAGATGCCGATGCTTGCGCACCCACTGCAAAATGCCGTCCTGCTCCCGTCCGTCGATCATCCCCAGTTGCGTCTCCTCCCCCAGATCCTCGCCCTCGTCGTCCTCCGCCTCCGCGCCGCGTCGCGTCAGCGTGACCGAGCACGTGCGCCCCGTCGCGCTCAGCAGCCGCACCCCGTCCGACGCGCCCAGCAGATCCCCGACCGCCCAGAACTCGCACGGCTTGCTCTCGCCCCAGAGCAGGCCCTGCTCGAAGAACCACAGCGTGCCTGGTTTCGCGCCGCGGTACGCTTCGATGCCGGGCACGGCGCTGGCGCTGCACGCGCTCTTGAGCTCTTGCGCGGAGGGTTCGTACACGGGTGTGCCGGCAGCGTCGAGGAACGCGCGGAGATACTCGTGCGTAGCGGCGCCTTTCTCGAGCGTCGAGGACTGCCCGGCGACAGGCGTGACCTTTGTGTTCGCCGGAGCCTGCGCGTCCATGCCAAAGATGATCTGCGAGGTAGCCTGCGCGGCGGTCTTGCCCTTTGCTGGGCGCGCCACGTCCGCGTCGAGCATGACCACGGTGTAGTGCGCCTTTGTCTTGCCGCGCGTGGGCAGGATGAAGGAGCGCGTGATGGAGGACCGCGGGACGGTGGCCTCCACCACGGACGTAGACGGGTTCGTGAACACGATAGACTCGTCCGTTACGGTGATATCCACCTTTTTGCGGACGGGGGAGGTGACGGAGACGGCGTGCAGGCGATAGCGGACGGTTTCTTCGGAGATCCGCTGCCGTTTTGAGGTAGCAGCATTGTCAGCGTCCTCGAGAGGGCGCTTTGTAGACGCTCGCAGAGCCTCTGACAGTTGACGTTGCTTGGCAGACCATGCACTAGCAAGCGCAGAGGACGAAGAGGGGGCCGGAGAGGCGCCGGATAGGAATCGGATGAAATTCTCAAAGAGATGGACATTCGGCTGAGAAGCAAGAAGAGGGTCGAGCTGCGCGCGGATCTCTTCGGGAAGACATGGGAGGGTGGAATTCAGGAAAAGTGTTTCCGGTGTTGTGGTCATCGGCGTAGCAGCTTACTGTGGACGCGATGGTCGAGGAGAAGCTTGGTCGACGCGTTTGCGTGGGCGCGTGAGAGTCGCGTGAGGTCATTGCTCGGCGTGTCACGTGGCTACCAACTCAACTGCCCGCGGTGGCGGCACTGCCCACGAATGACAATTCAGTCGGGCCCTTGTAATCGAAGTGAAGTCCTTGATGAAGTAGAGTTGCATATCCACTCATCGATACTGTCGATTCATTCTCTGAATGCAGATATTCGTGGCCTGATTGTTCCTTCAGCATCATGTCAGGACCTGGGTGCCGCGAAGGGTCGAGTTGACTTCATTTCCACTACGCCCCTTGGACCCTTGGGCTTAATCAACCTGATGCTGCCGAGGCGCTTTGTGTATGTCGGTGGGTGCAGAGTTGGCCTTCAGCTTCCTGGCGTTGCGCTCTATAGAACTTAAGTAGAACTTGAAGGAGACTGCGTCGAGGTCAAAGACAATTGAGAGATAAGTTGATCAACGGGACGGGATCGGAGTCCGATTCAGAGGAGACATTTGAAAACATTTTTCGGAAACTGCCGCGGTTTCCATTTTCGCCAGCGCCTCCTCCGCGATTTATCCAGGGTCGTTGACTCGCTGTGGATGAGACTCGGGCTCTGACAGGGCTCTAACGCGTCTTGGGCGGGCGACGGGACTGAGCTAGAGCCGTCATCATCCTCCTCTGTTCAGCGCTGCACCAATCACGGGACAGGCGCACCCACGGAGGATCACACGGTCTATACACAACAACATCAGTCCGGATACGACATCTTGCTCGCCATAGACAGCTCAACGACAGCCAGGAGCACCCACGACACGCCCAACGACAGCCATGAGCTCGCCTCCAGCCGACTCAAGATCGCCCAAGCGCCGGCAGGGCGTTCCCCGTCTCCTCGAGTCCTTCCCGGCCCCGCCTACCTTCATACCGGCGACGCCCACGACACCCGGGTCACTGCAAATACCTCAGCACGCCGGCTCGCCGCCAAGGAAGGCGACCACGCCAACGACCCCGCTGTCGGCGTACTACACCCCGCCCACTTCCTTCATCTCCACGCTAAGCGGCGGTTCGGCAACCAGCCCTCCCAAGCACATACCTTCGCCCCTGGCGCAGTCGCCGCCATTGCCGCACGCCAACCCACCGCCATCTCTGCCCCCTTCCCAGCCCCTACCTCCGGTTCCACATTCTGACGCGCCATGTCTCTTACTGTCGTCAAGTAACCGGAAGAGTACTTCAGACAGTGCGAGCATACGGAGTCTGGGGAAGGAGAGCGTTCGGTGCGTCTCTGTCCTTCTTGTATATCGCGAGATATTGACGCCGTGACAGGTCGGGCAGGTCCTCCGAGCATAGATTCGCGCCTGCCAGGTACGTGTATCCACGAGTGAGGATCCCTCATGAGAGACTGATGGCGTTACTCCAGGCAGGACTACTTCGAGGGTCTTTCTCCCCGTCCCTCCATAGACACTCCCATTCGACCGATGCCCTCCATCGACACGCATAAGCAACCGCGCCAGTCGGTGTCCTCCACTCACTCCAACATATCTGCCCTATTTCCCTCCCCTCCCCTTTCCGGAATCAGCGAGGTGCGTCATGACCCGGCCGACGACAGCGAGGACGTCCTGAGCGCGTCCTTCACTCGCAAGCCAAGTCCAAATACTTCCTTATTCTCCGTATCGTCTGCATTAAACACCTCAACATCCACACCACCGTCTACACTGCCCTCGCCAAACACATCCGCCTGCCCTTCTCCAATGCCCAAATCCCCCTCCGACCCGATTGCCCTGCATCGCGAGCTACGCAGCGCAAGATCCCGTAGTCGAGGACACAAGGAGAGTCTTCGGTCCCGCGTGGACTTCATGGATATACCTCCTAGTCCAGTGCGGCCCATCCTCTCGCGGTCTATGTCGGAGCAGCCACAACCTACGGAAAACGCCGTCACAAGTACACCAAGAGGCCGAACTCTAGGCAAGCCGAAGAAGGTGGCAGCAGCACTCATTTCTGGCACGGACGGTAGGGACTCGCCTGACATCAGCGAGATTATCGAGCGAACGCCTAAACCGAAGCGGTCGTCGAAGAGCTTAGCACGAAGCGCATCCACAAAGAGTTTGGCACGTAGCGCGTCTTCGAAGAGCGTTGGGCCAAGTCGAAGCAGCGCGCGATATTCAAAGGAAAGCAGCACTTCATACGCCAGCGACGACGCACGCGCGCGACGCCCTCACGCCAAGTCATTTGGTGCCGATACGCCCTATGCCCGCGCCAAGCGCTCGAAGGACATTCCCCCGCCGCCCCCCTCCAGCTTTAGTCGGCCTATAAAGCAGGAGCGTGCATCCTCACAGGCGGCGGCCGACCGTGCCCGAGACAGCACCGTGTCGGCCTTCTCGCTCAGCGCCTACGGCGTACGCGACTCGGCTTACAAGCGAGACAGCTCGAATTCGAACGATCCGTACGCGAGCGGCAACACCAGCGGGCAGGAGAGCCTGCTGACTGTTGAGCGCTCGCCATCGTCGGTGTCTACGTCTACGCGCGGGGATGCGCGCTCTGCGAGGCGGGGCGCGAGTCCATTCGAGTCGCTGCGGCGCTCCATGCATTCCATGCAGGGTGATGCGAGCAATCCGTATGGTGGGATCCATCCGGACGATGAGCAGCTGTTTGCAGAGATGGAGATGATGCTGGATGGGCAGGCGAGCGACGCGAGTGAGGGCAGCGGGCGCAGAGACAAGAGGCCGGATGCATTCGCCGTCGAAGCTGTTCGTAGCGACGACGAGGGCGAGGGTCCGTTCTACGATGAGGTGGTTGAGTCGGACGAGGAGAGTGATGGGTCGAGCATCGACTTGCACACTCCATTGTCGTGAGTATCAGTACTTTGTTGGGCTTGCATTGGGTGGCTGACGCGACATTGTAGGAAGATGATGGTTCGGGATGGTGTCCTTTCTCCGAATTCCAAAGTCCTTCAACAACAGGAGGAGGACATTCTTGGGGCGCAGGGGCGCGGTAGCGTCATGAGCTTTGCTAGCGGTGCGTTTCTTTGTTCTTTTAGTGGCAATTTGTGTACTAAGCACCTTTCGCAGCTGTGTCGACGTCTTCCATACTCAAGGACACGCGAGACACGCCTACTCGCCGAGTACGTCATCGTGACGGCAAACTCTTGCGAGGCGGTCTTGGTTTGACGACCGGGCTTGGCTGGAGTGACAGTGAAGATGAGGACGCGCCTTCACCTTTCACACGCCGCGTATCGAAAATCACCCTCTCCCGCTCGCTGTCGACGTCAAATTTGCGGACTGCTTCGACGCTGAGTCTAGGCTCGATTGACGAGGATGCGCCGTCATCAAGAACACCGACTACACGGAGCTTGACGTCCAAATCTCCATCGGTCAGGAGCACGTCCAGTATGCCTACTTCAAAGTCGCTCGGGGCCCTGTCTCGCACCTCCTCGCGATCGAGTGGGTACAAGAACCGCTATCCCGGGCTCTGCCGCACCCATAATAGTAGTGTTTTGACGGAGTTTGACGAAGAGGATGCTGAAGAGGAAGCGGATGAGTTTGGGCGGTCGAAGAGCTGGAAAGCGCTGAGCCAACCCGCGCCCGTGCGAAGTCGCGCACACGAGGCGTACGGGCAGCGTAGTGAAGGCACGCCGTCTAGCGACTCCACGGCCAGCATATCTCTCCCGGACACGCCTGCGGACGACGAGGTTACGCCGACGTACGCCGGCTCCTATAACCGGAACAAGGTGCGTTCGCTTGTTAGGGTTTGAATGAGGCTTACGGCTGACGGGCTTTTTAGGATCTGCCGAGGATACCAAGTATAGGCAGTATCCGGCGGCAAGGGAGCACGGCTAGTAACAGTGTGCGTCGCGCGGCGTCGCAGAAAAGCGTCCGGAAGACGACGTCAATAGCCAGCATGAAGAGTACACCCGATGCAAGGCCTCGCGCGTCTACGTCAGAGACGAAAACGCACATGTCCACGTCAGAAATGAAGTCGCGCTCGTCCACGCCGGAGTCGAGGATGCGGAGACCCAGCTTTGGCAGTGAGTGCTGCTCGTATGTGGTCTCGAGGTGTCGTCTAACCCCGTCTTGCAGGCAACTCTATACCCGCACCACCATCCACCAAGGCGCCGCCATTACCCACCCATAGGCCCATGGAGATGACGCGCAGCCCACGGCCACTTCAGCTCCCGATGCGTGTTGGCGGCGACCGCCCAGCGGTGCCGGTCCCTCGGGTTAGCGCGTCACTCGAGACGCCCGCGACGCCATACAGCGGGTTGCCGAGTCTTGCGCGCTCGTTGCCTGCCGGGCATAGCGGGTTGCCGTCGCCAGCCTCGCCAAGTACTGCGCCTTCGTCACCGAACCCAGTGGGCCCGGATGGCAAGCTGAGGCCCAGAACGGGCACGGGCATGGTGTACAGGAGCTCTCGCACAGGCGGGGGCGCCCTGCGGACGCCGTCGCAGGTGCAGAAGAGAGCTGCGCCGCCGATGCCTTTGTGAATAGTCAATCGAGGAGCTAGATGCCTTGGAGCTGGGTGCTGGGTCGTGGATGCGGGGTGAGCATTCGATGTCTGCTTCTTCTGTCTTGGCGGGTGGATGAGGTCGATTGTCGTGGGCACCGATGGGGAGGGGGAAAGGGAGAGGAAGGCTTTGGGACTTCGCAGACGTTGGCGTCTTTATAAGCTCTGCGGTGGGACAGTTCTTGTTTCGCCTAGCCCGTGCCTGTTTGACCACTGCGATGCTATCCCCGCTGCGCTGGCCGAGTAGGGATAAAGCAGGATGGTGTTGTACATCTGGCCCGGATCAGCAGATCTAGTCGATGTTGACGCCCGCGGGGTTGATGTTGCAATCGCCATGTCTGATTCCGTTTGATGCCATTGCTATTCCACCGCGTTATCCCCTTCTAAAACGTTCATGACGCTCCACACAAGCTCACAGACGTGATCAGGCCGCACTCTCGCCGGAACCGTGCAGGCTCTTACGGCATCCCATGGGCGCTCGGCTGCCCGTGTCCTCGCGTATCGGAGGCTGGTCTCTGTATGTGTCTTTACCTTTCCTTATTTCTCAAGCATGATCATCATCAACCCATTCGCTCCTTAACCTCTCTACGTTCGTTTATACCTGTCGCCGCTGCACATATTCTTCCGAGCGACCTCACATGTACTTTGCCTCTTTACTTCCCCCTCTGGTAGTGTGTATTTGTTGTGTTACCTCTCACTCGCTTTGGATTCTCTTTTACGCTGCAGACTACTTTATCTATCAGTCTTCAGAAACTACCGTTGGTTTGTGGATATATACCGGATGAATGACTTCCATGCGCTATCTTATTACACTATCTCGCCTTATGTTCCGTTTCTGCCTCCTCCCGTTTTGTGTCTGCATCCCGAGTACGATGACTGCTCCCCTGTCCCATCGCGATCCTTGAATTATAGTGGCGAGTACGGATCCAGCCTCAGCAGTCTACCACTATAACTTGTACTGTATATCCATTACAATATACCGTTATCTGCGTGTCCCGGACAGCAGATTGTCGGCTACAGTCATGGCTTCGTGTGTTCTCGGCAGTGGGACGGCGGTTGGAGATTTCAGAAGTTGAACAATGGTGCCACATTGTCTGCACGTGCGCGTGCGAAATGGAGACACGACGCGCTCGCCTCCGTGCTCTGTTCAAGCGAACCTCTCACTTCCCTCCATCATGGCTCAGCGAGTCAAACTGCGGCAGCGCATCCCCGACGAGGGCGAAGACGTCCCATATGACTTTGTCCAGAACGACGAACACGTCAACGACGTGTACCAGAACCCAGTGCGCAATCCAACCGAACCCGCGCGCGCGCATTGTTCACCAAGCTCCCTTTTTCCAGAGACGCCGCAGCCAGATTGAGCAGCTTCTGGACACAAAACAGTCTAGCATAATTGCTATCTCTCTCATAACCATCGTTACCCTTTGCTTGCGCCTCTACAAGATCGGCAATCCCGACCAAGTAGTGTGCGTCCCATCCTACGCGCCTCGCGTCCCCATATTGACGCGTCGCCCAGGTTCGACGAAGTCCACTTTGGCAAGTTCGCCGCGTACTACCTCCAGCGCTCGTATTACTTCGATGTGCACCCTCCCTTTGCGAAGCTTCTCTTCGGATTAGCGGGCTGGTTCGTGGGTTTCGACGGCAGCTTCGAGTTCGAAAACATTGGGGACAGCTACATTGCCAACAATGTCCCCTACGTGGGTATGCGCATGCTTCCGGCATTGTTGGGCACGGCTACGGTCCCTCTGGTGTACTTGATCATGAAGGAATGTGGACATTCGACAGTGGCGGCTGCCTTCTCGGCTGTTCTTATATGCTTTGGTGCGTCGTGCACATATCCGCTATCTACACATGCTAAATCGGTACAGACAACGCTCACATCGCGCAATCTCGTCTTATTCTCCTCGACGCGACGCTCATCTTCTTTGTTACGGCCACTATGTATTGCTACATCAAGTTCATGAAGCACCGCTACCTGTGCGTCCGCCCCCCTCCCCCTCCCCTGTCCCTGCTTATTTGCCTTCAGAGAGTTCACTCAAATGTGGTGGTTCTGGCTGATATCCACCGGTGTCATGATGGCCTGCGCGTGGGGGTCCAAGGTCAACGGCATTCTCTGCGTAGTGAGCGTCGGCATTGCCGTCCTTATTGACCTTTGGGACATCCTGGACGTGCGCAAGGAAGGTCACACCATGGTACGTCTTAAATTTTCCATGCCTACAATGGCCCTCACGTCTTCTTAAGGAATATTTCTGGAGACATTTTGCGGCGCGAGCGTTGGGCTTTATCCTCATTCCTTTCATCATCTATCTGTCATTTTTCTGGGTCCACTTCAAAGTCCTCCGTAACACCGGTCCAGGCGACACGTTCATGAGCCCAGCATTCCAGGAGACCTTGGTGGGCAACGAACTGCTATTGAACAGTCAAGGTAAGCCCTTGCTATCTTCTGTTAGAGCTCATTGCTGATAAGCACTCTAGAGATACGTTATTACGACGTGGTCACTATGAAGCACAAGGACACGAAAGTCTTCTTGCACTCTCATGACGCGCACTACCCGTTGCGCTACGATGATGGCCGTATCAGCAGTCAAGGTAAGCTGCACTCCCCGCTGATTCCGCTCAACAGTGTGTAACAAATCCGCAGGGCAGCAGGTCACCGGCTACGCACACGCCGACACCAACAACAACTGGCAAATAATCCCTACGAAGGCACTTCCCGAGACTGGCCGCGGCCGGATCGTGCGCAACGACGACCTTATCCAACTTCGCCATGTCGAGACCGACACACTCCTTCTTACGCACGACGTCGCATCGCCCCTCATGCCCACGAATCAAGAGTTTACCACCGTCTCGAAGGACGATATCTCTCGTTACAACGACACCCTGTTCTACCTCCAGCTCATCGACGGATTCGATGGCGAGGCCTGGAAGAGCAAGTCCGGCTACTTCAAGCTCGTGCATGCTGCAACCAAGGTTGCGCTCTGGACGTACGCGAACCATCTTCCCGATTGGGCGTACAAGCAGCAGGAGGTGAACGGCAACAAGATGGCGTCGGATAGGTCTGCTACTTGGTATGTCGACCAGATCATCGATGGAGACGGTAAGCGACAGTCTCGTTATGCTTCAATCACCCGCATATCTTACATCGGCCCCAGCTCAGCAAGATGTATACGAGCGTATCGGCGAGAAGAAGGACAAGGCGCCGAAGCGCATGAGCTTCATCAGGAAATGGGCGGAACTGCAGGGTTTGATGCTCGCGCACAACGCTGGCTTGACCCAGTCCCACCCTTACGCCAGCAGCCCGATCAACTGGCCGTTCCTCATTAGCGGTATAAGCTTCTGGACGGAGGGCGAGTCCCAGAAGCAGATTTACCTTATCGGCAACCTCGTCGGTTGGTGGATATGCGTTGTTGGCCTGTCCATCTTCGTCGGCATCCTCGGCGCCGACCTTCTCGCGCGCCGTCGCGCTGCTGACCCCATTCCCGACGGTGAGGCGTCCTGATTTTCTGCCGTCTGAACCCGCATCTGACGTTCATCCCAGCTGTCCGTAACCGGCTATGGAACAGCACGGGCTTCTTCCTGCTCTTCTGGGCCGTGCACTACTTCCCCTTCTTCCTGATGAGCCGCCAGCTGTTCATCCACCACTACCTCCCGTCGCACTTGGCGTCGGCGATGGTTGCGGGCTCTGTGTTCAGCTTCATCCTCTCGGAGTCGATCAACTACCCTATCTCGGAGCGTGGGCCGAACACGCGCGCGCGGCCATCGCAATACGCGGATTTGGGCACGAAGGGCGTCGTGGGCCTCGGCATAGTGACATTCGCGCTGATTTCGATGTTCATGTACCTCTCCCCGCTCACGTATGGGGCACCTGGGTGAGTAACTTTGCTTCTCTTGTTGGGCAGTGCAACTTACTGATGTCGCGCGTAGGTTGACGGGCGACGAGGTGAACTCGAGACGACTGCTGAAGAGCTGGACGCTACATTTCGCGGCGAAGCACGTTGACGAGATCCCTATACCATTCGAGTAGGCAGCATATCTGAACACTGTACTGCGGCTTGGAATCGTAGGAGGCTCCCTAGCGGAGGAGGCGATGTATGTAATTATCTGTAAGTCCCGTCTGACCGATGCGCTGCAGTTCGCTGCCCCAACCTGCCCTCAGCGTAGTCTCCCTTAGGCAGACGTTCCGCAAGGAACGTCTGCTATCAAATGCTAGTCTGCAATCAAACGCCAGCGGTTTCTGAGGTGAGGGGTATTGTTGCCATCAGGTCAAAGCGGATGTCAAAGCGCTGAAGGCCCGCGGCGGACCGGCGCACGCGACGGCTCTGCGCGCTCGACTCTGTTGTTTGCTGTCCAATTTCTGCTGTCTCCTGTTCATCCACACCCGTCCAATGGAATCATCTCATCGCCGATCCAGCCATTGAGAAAAACAAAGGTATCTACACGAATATTTAGGACTATCTGTCCCAATATACAGTAGATATAATGGGGTTTCCTCTTTTTGCGCCTATCCTGAGGTCCCTGGCACGAACGCTGCTGTGCAGTGTGCCTCACCGGCACCCTTCCCAGGTATTGCGTCGCTCCGCCGCTAAATGTGATTGCATTCCTATGATTTTGAATGGAGGACCGCGATACGGCGCCGCCAACAAACGGGCACAAAGATATTGGCTTCCAAAGTTGCACCTTGCTTGGTCTGTCTTCGGAAAGCAGGCGGTCAGCAGATAGATCTTATGTCAACATGCAACAAAACTTGCAGAGCAATGCCGTCGCTACAAGGGTTAGTATCACAGCAGACACGAATATGGCTGTGAGCTGGCCATGTATTCATTCCCTTGACCTATTACAAAGTCACAACGGCCTCGTTGCGTCCATGGGGGAGCTCAAGTCCCACTGTATCACGTTGACCAGCTTGCAGGGACGTGCAGTACGTTGAACAGCGACAAGGGGGCGGAAGAGGGGCGGACAAGGACGCGTCTAAATTACGCGCGGTACAAGCGAGTGTCAAAGCGTCGAGCCTCACGTGATGAAAAACCGGCCGACATGCCAGACGCCCGCATTTGATTAGTCTCCCGTAGGCAGACGTTCCGCAAGGAACGTCTGCTATCAAATGCGGGCGTCTACGGTAAGCCGGAGCTGCACGGCAAAAATCGCGTTTGACCGGCCGTGATGGCAAGATCAAGGGATCGAATCCGCGTGCGCGCAGACTTTTGAAAGTACTTTCCTTGGCTTTTTCTGGCCCGGACAGCCCCAAGTGCCCTCCATGCAGCCCCTAATTGACGGTAAAAGGTTGAAATTCGCTGAGATAGGCTCAGAAACGTCGAATCCGAGGTCGAAGGAAATCTCGGCAAACGCCGAGACGACGTGGGCTTGCTGATCTCTGAGGAAGGTGTTTCCCACGGTAGCAATCCTGCCTTGTTGGACACGCGAAGTGGTCTCTTCTTAGCATAGAACATCCTTGAGGGCACTAGTATCTGTTTGAATTACTTACTGAAGAGCTTGAGCTACAATGTATAGCAGTAAGGCCTCGGATGGGTCTACATGGTAGATTGAAGTCGATATCTATTTAGAGCCGTCTCTGTAGCCCAGATACAAGCATTAATGCGTGCTAGTCCCGTAAGTAAAGTCAAAAGTTATGAGAAGTGCGCAGCCACACGCGCCTCTGCAAAAGTATGCTACTCGTGGTTGCGACTAACTATAGTAACTTCAACATCGTATCGCGTGACTTATCGGCATCCGCCGCAGGGCACGCTGTTTCGGCACTTGCCGAGACCTCTTCCGACCTCGGATTCGACGTTTCTGAGCCTATCTCAGCGAATTTCAACCTTTTACCGTCAATTAGGGGCTGCATGGAGGGCACTTGGGGCTGTCCGGGCCAGAAAAAGCCAAGGAAAGTACTTTCAAAAGTCTGCGCGCACGCGGATTCGATCCCTTGATCTTGCCATCACGGCCGGTCAAACGCGATTTTTGCCGTGCAGCTCCGGCTTACCGTAGACGCCCGCATTTGATAGCAGACGTTCCTTGCGGAACGTCTGCCTACGGGAGACTAATCAAATGCGGGCGTCTGGCATGTCGGCCGGTTTTTCATCACGTGAGGCTCGACGCTTTGACACTCGCTTGTACCGCGCGTAATTTAGACGCGTCCTTGTCCGCCCCTCTTCCGCCCCCTTGTCGCTGTTCAACGTACTGCACGTCCCTGCAAGCTGGTCAACGTGATACAGTGGGACTTGAGCTCCCCCATGGACGCAACGAGGCCGTTGTGACTTTGTAATAGGTCAAGGGAATGAATACATGGCCAGCTCACAGCCATATTCGTGTCTGCTGTGATACTAACCCTTGTAGCGACGGCATTGCTCTGCAAGTTTTGTTGCATGTTGACATAAGATCTATCTGCTGACCGCCTGCTTTCCGAAGACAGACCAAGCAAGGTGCAACTTTGGAAGCCAATATCTTTGTGCCCGTTTGTTGGCGGCGCCGTATCGCGGTCCTCCATTCAAAATCATAGGAATGCAATCACATTTAGCGGCGGAGCGACGCAATACCTGGGAAGGGTGCCGGTGAGGCACACTGCACAGCAGCGTTCGTGCCAGGGACCTCAGGATAGGCGCAAAAAGAGGAAACCCCATTATATCTACTGTATATTGGGACAGATAGTCCTAAATATTCGTGTAGATACCTTTGTTTTTCTCAATGGCTGGATCGGCGATGAGATGATTCCATTGGACGGGTGTGGATGAACAGGAGACAGCAGAAATTGGACAGCAAACAACAGAGTCGAGCGCGCAGAGCCGTCGCGTGCGCCGGTCCGCCGCGGGCCTTCAGCGCTTTGACATCCGCTTTGACCTGATGGCAACAATACCCCTCACCTCAGAAACCGCTGGCGTTTGATTGCAGACTACCCTCAGCGTGCTGCGTAGTTATCTGCTCAAGCTCTTGCCGCAGTAAGCGGGTTCGCGCCCGTGCGGGAAAGTATAGCCGTCGCTGGTTGGCCGAGGTCCTCCGCTGAGGCGAGCGGATGGATCAAGCTCGCAACTCGAGATAAAATGGCGGAAGTTCGGACTTGAGTAATGTGTAAGTAAGTTCTTGCTACCACTTTTCTGCGGTGTCCTGACAGGCTTTGGCCTCTGGGACGCTTGACTGCTGACAATGAAGAAGTCTTCCTCCCGAAAAGGTATACCTTGTAGAGCCGCGAAGATAATCCTTCAACAGGCAAGTTTTATGTTCGTCGGGGCGTCTGCCGACGGATCATCTGGTGCCTATCTTGTGGCTATGCAGCGCATTGTCGTTTCGCTGCTTACCTCCCTTTGGTAGGCGCCTATAGCGCGTTGCATTCAGTTTACGGCTCACTTTGCGGTCTCGGTGCGGCTCTTGACTTTTACGCTGCTTGTGACGAACTTTCCCTCCTGGCAATGCTACCTACTCGTCTACGGAACGCGCTCTAAAGCTCAACGGACGAACTCTCGACTCGCAGAGTCACTGTTTCCGCTCAGGCGCTCGCATCACGGCTGCACCATGCGCTTCACTGTGAATTGTATCATCTGGCGATGGCGATCATCCTCCGCGGGTCTCCAATCTTCATTCAACGATAAGCTGCTGGGCCTCAGGGCAGGCGCCTATATGTAGGGCGCAAGTGCGGCGAAGTGAGTCTCCCTCCCTTCTCGTGGACCCCATCCCCCTCCCCTCCTTCCTCCGTCCTCGGTGTTGTCTCTCTCGCTAGCGCGCATCCTCTTTGCTAGCTCTGATCATACCATCTCTTCGATCAGCTATGAGCGTACCGACGCTCTCCAAGGTAGCAGAGGCGGCAGTCCCGGAGACCCCGGTTGACGAGAAGGCTCAGACGCCTGCCTCCGAGAAAGCACGGAGCATCGTAGACCTCGAATCGCCCGTCTCCGAGGACGAAGAGTGGACATTCCCGGACGGCGGCTGGCGCGCATGGGGAGTCGCCTTCGGATGCTTCCTCCTCGGCGCGTGCGGCCTCGGCTGGGGCTTCACCTGGGGCATCTTTCAGTCATACTACCAGGAGAACGTGTTCCCGGACACGCCCGTCAGCGTGCTGAGCTTGGCGGGTGGGCTGATGAGCTTCACATGCATCATTGCGACGCTGTTTGCAGGGAGGTTGGGGGATAAATAGTACGTGTCTTGCATTCATTGACAACAAAGGTCGTATACTGACCAACACTTCACGCAGTGGATATCGCGTACGTGCTGGCGGACCAGAAGACCTCTTGAACATCTTCTGACCCCATCTGCAGCCCCTCATCATCATCAGCTGCATCCTCACCTTCATCTTCATGCTTGCCTCGTCCTTCAGCACAACTCTCGTGCAGGTCTTCGTTCTGCAAGCCGCGTGCACAGGCGCTGCGATCGGTCTCGGGACACCAATGTACATGGCGCTTCCCTCACAGTGGTTCCTCAAGAGGCGGGGTCTAGCTACCGGCATGGTTGGCGGTGGCACTGGCATCGGTAGCGCGGTGGCGACGTTGATCTTGAGGCAGTTGTAAGTCAACGATCTGTAAGGGATTCTACCCATACTGTTTTCTTCCTGTGATCACAAACTGATTTGTTTATTGCAGGTTAACGACGGTCGGGTACAAGAAGACGTTACTGATCTACTCGTTTATCCATGGTTTCTTCTACATCATTGCCTGCCTACTCATCAAGGAGCGCCGCCCGCCTGCAAGGCGCCAGGGGACGGAAGCAGGACCGACGCAAACTATGCGGGCGACGTTCAAGACATACTTGACGGATCTGCGCTTCTGGAGCTTGACGCGTGAGTAGTCATGAAAGAGCACTCTGTACGCCGATGGCTGACGTTGCACTGCTTAGTGTGCCTCATTGTGCTGAACTTCGGCTACTTGGTACGACTCGTCTGGCTTACACATCTCGGGCGAGAATGTGTACTGACAGTACGCAGCTCCCGGTATACTACCTGCCACAATATGCAACGGAGAAAGTACCGTCGCTGGATCCAAACTCGCTCGTGACGGCAGTTCCGACTACACTCCTCAACCTGGCTGGTGGCCTGGGAAGGGTGAATACCATTGGGTCCATCATCGTGACCTGCCACTCACAACTCATTCATTCAGATCTTCGTGGGCTGGGCTGCGGATGTCTTCGGCACCTTCAATGTCTTCTTCATCAGTGTCTTCCTGGGAGGTGTACTCCAGCTCGTCTTCTGGCAATTCGCGGAGAGCTTCGCAGCTATCAACGTCTTCGCTGTGGTCCGTTATCTCCTACTCACAACGCATTGGTCTATACTGATTTTTCGTCCACGTAGCTCTGGGGAATATTTGCCGGGTGCTTCCTCACTCTCCTCCCCGTCATGTGTGCTGAGATGTGGGGTGTCGACAACCTGGCGACGATGACCGGCATCATGATGCTCATGACCGCGCCCGGCCAGCTCAGCGGTGGTGCAGTCGGCGGCGCCATCTTCGATGCGACAGGCGGTAGCTGGACCGCGCTGATTGTGTACGGCGGCGTGATGATGACAGCTGGGTCGTTCTTCGTTCTGCATCGTGCGTTCTTCATGCGAGCGGAGACGGAGACGAAAAGCTGACAAGATTTTTTAGTGCGCTTTAGCAAGGACAGACGGATATTTGCGAAGGCATGATTAAAACTACAATAGACACGCCGAAATGCTCCTGAGAGCCCACACAAAATTGAAAAGGGCAATTTGAGAGGTTAGATAACTACGCCATGTTTAGTTGCATGTACTTTACGACCTGGAAGACACGACATGGTTTCACTAACACGAAGTAGAGCTCACTGAGACGCAAGTAGTGCTCTCCTTTTGTCAGTGCTATAGGGAGCAGAACTTGAGTGGCAGTTGAGCATTGCACGTGATTGATCGGATTTCCCCGCACAGATCGGTCCATTGTTTTCCTGATGGCAAACAAAGCCTCCGTTCCCCACGTTCTCCTTCCACCTTCAAGGTTCCCTTCCCCTTCCTCGCCCTCCGCTTCTCCACCCTCACGGTCCCTACGCCGGTCATCGGTCTTGGTTCTGCTTGCGGCTCTTAGACTATAGACTTCTCAGACGCATAAAAGGCTCTACACATACCGCCCCGGCTCGCTTTCCGACATAGAAACAGCTCGCATTAGACCATCGCTCGCATAGACAGCTTCAAGCAGCTCCAAGGCCGACGCCTATTCAACAACAACACGGACTTAGCATCAGCGAACGAACCCCGAGGAACCAGACCCCGAGGAACTATAGACACGGAGCAACCATGCACCACGCTCTCCTCATCGACGAGATCCTGCGGGAGATTTTCGAGGACTGCGAGAAGGGTGCGCTCAGCGCTGCCGCACGGACGTGCCAAGCGTGGAAGGATCCCGCGCTTGATCAGCTTTGGCGCGTCTTGCCCTCGATATCCCCTGTCCTCGCCCTCCTGCCCCAGCTGAAGTACGAGGGCAAACAATATGTGCGTGCCTCCATATTAGTGTACCCGCTTGTCCAACTGACATCACGGTCTACATCCATCTCAGACCCTAACCCAGCATCCCAACTCCACGGACTTTGCCCGCCTCACCGCCTATGCACATCGTGTCCGCCGGATCTCCATTTACAGCTCCCCCGTCCTCCCACCCGCCCTACACGCCGTATTCGACTCTCTCTTCCCAGGCATCTCCGGTCTTCGCCTCACCGGCGGTGCTGGCGACGTCGACCTCACCCGCTTTGCTGGCCGAACACTGCGCACTCTCGAACTCGACACCTCGCGCAGCCCCGCCCTACACGGCGCCCTCGCGCGCCTACCTACCCTCTGCCCAGCGCTCGCCGCTCTCCGCGTGCGCGGGCCTGTGAGCGAGGAGAGCGACACCTCTTTACGCTTGCAATCCGACCTGCGCGCGTTGTCGCTCAAGCTCGGCGCGAGTTTGCGCCCGGCGGCGGTGACGGCACTCGTGCGGCTGCCCCGCCTAGAAACGCTCGAGCTGCATGCGGAGCGCTTGAATGCGGATGCGCTGCCGTTGCCTGCGCCGGGCTTGCTTCCCGCGCTCCGCTGGTTGCGCCTGCGCGCGCATGCAGCGACGCTCGTTGCATTCCTCGCACTCGTCCCGCGCGACACACTCACGGATCTGCTCCTCGATATTGAGGACACCTCGCTACCGGCGTCCACGGCCAAGCATGTCTGCGCGGCCATCGCACATGCGGGTCAGCGCAGCCTACACAGCGTCACTCTCGAATGGCACCACGACGGGGAGGGCGAGCTGAATGCACATGCGCTGAGGCCGTTGGCGGCCCTCGAGAGCCTGAAGCACCT
This sequence comes from Schizophyllum amplum, assembly GCA_007026445.1. Taxonomy (NCBI): domain Eukaryota; kingdom Fungi; phylum Basidiomycota; class Agaricomycetes; order Agaricales; family Schizophyllaceae; genus Schizophyllum; species Schizophyllum amplum. Next base: position 231,286 of record VDMD01000041.1, on the reverse strand, counting down.
GGTCTTGGATACGCGGTGTGTGCCAGACCTGGCGGACGAGGAGGTTAGGCGACTGGTGAAGGGGTGGCCGGGGCTGGAGTGGCTCGAGCTGGGGTCGGCGCCCGTGGCAGAGAGGGAGGAGCGTGTGAAGTGGGGGTGCAAGGGGACGGTGGGCGTGTTGGGTGTATTGGCGCGGGCGTGCCCGCGTTTGAATGTGTTGATGGTGCCGGTAGATGCGGGGAAGGAGGTGGAGGTGGACGCTGGGAAGAGCGTTGACGCGGGCCAGGGACTTGAGGAGATGGAGGGAGGCGTAAGAGCCCTGGAACGCCTGACCCTTCTCTCGCCCACGGTCTTCAACTCCGCAGTCATGGCGGAGAGGCTGCAGGCACTGTTCCCGCTGCTGAAGGGCGTGGATGGCATGCCAGAGCATGAGGAATTGTGGGTTGGGGTGAGAGATGCGATGCACCTCAGTTGTGCGTAGGCTGGAGGAGGATGGGTGCATGTGTAGCAAACACACAGCTGCAGCTGTAGCTTAGAGCGATACCCTACTACTCTTCGTAATCATAGACCTTCTGCTGGATGTAACCTATTTATCCATTGACATACATTGTTCTCTGATCGACATCACACCATGAGCAGTTCATCGTACAGACATACGCATATCGCATAGCAGGCTACATGGATAAGTACTAAGCTACACTAGGATGCATCCTAAACCGCGGGGGGCTTGGTGCCCGGCTGGAAGGTGTACGTGAGGCCGCACTTGCCGCAGTACTGGCGGTCCTGGTGGAAGGCCATGAAGATACCCGCGCCGCACTCGGCGGAGGGGCACTCGCGACGGAGGCGCTTGATCTTGCCGTCCGAGTCGACCTTATAGTACTTGAGGATCGCCATCTTGACCTTCTTGCGCTTGTGCTTGATCTTCTTGGGCGTCTGGGGAGAGGTGAGTATGGGTGATATTGGGGAAGGGAAAGCGGAGGGAACTAACGTTGTAGGTCTTCTTTTTGCGCTTCTTGGCACCGCCGCGAAGACGCAGGACGAGGTGGAGGGTGCTCTCCTTCTGGATGTTGTAATCCGAGAGGGTGCGTCCGTCCTCAAGCTGCTTGCCGGCGAAGATCAGGCGCTGCTGGTCGGGCGGGATGCTATCGCGTTGCATCAGCATTCGATCTCCGGCCTAGAGCAACCGCTACTCACCCCTCCTTGTCCTGGATCTTGGCCTTGACATTGTCGATCGTGTCCGAGGACTCGACCTCGAGGGTGATCGTCTTACCCGTGAGGCTGATGGGCTGTCAGTGGGTGGGGGACGCTACTACAGACGACGAGCGTACGTTTTTACGAAGATCTGCATGTTGCAGACGCCTGAGTCTGTTCAACGACGTGAACGATGAAGTCCTCGACCAAGGCAGTTCTGATCACAAAGCAATTTCTCGCCGCTTGCTTTTGTGTGGTGATCACGTGGATGGGCGAGTTAGAGTTCAGGATCGCGTGCCAATTCGAGCTCCGATCCGAATTTGGGGCGTCGGCGCGTCGCGTCAAGACGCGTCTTGCTACTTTCGACGCGTTGTCCTCGTTGGGGTTTCACATAAAGCTGTTGATATTATGGAAGTAGACCCGATACCGAGCGCGGCGAAGGGAAAGGGAAAGGCGACGGAAAATCCATATGACGATGACAATCTCCCTTGGTATGCAGAGCTTTGAAGGTCGGCGCGCGACGCGTCCTGACGCGCTTGCAGGGTAGAGAAGTACCGACCCGTCACGCTTGACGATGTCGTCTCGCACAAGGACATAACTACCACAAGTGCGTTGTGCACAGAGTCATTAGAAGCTTGTCCTAACGTCGGGCTGCAGTCGACAAGTTCATCGAGAAGAATAGATTGCCACATCTCCTCTTCTACGGCCCTCCAGGTACAGGGAAGACATCTACCATTCTCGCAGTCGCTCGAAGAATATATGGGCCCGAATTTAGGAAACAGGTCCTGGAGGTACGCTTACCCTCTTCGCATTGAGGCTCGTTTAACGCACCTCCCTATGCAGCTGAACGCGTCTGACGACCGCGGCATTGACGTCGTGCGCGAACAGATCAAGCAGTTCGCAGAGACGCGCACCCTATTTGCGAAGGGATTCAAGGTCAGAGTCTTTGCGCGCAGAACCTCACCCGGCGCTTACCATGTGCCTCGTCGTCCTCTCCTCGTGCCATCCTCACGTACCTTCCCCCTCTTCTCCCATCCTCACTCTTCTGCACGTTCAAACTCACGCACACCCAGCTCGTCATCCTTGATGAAGCCGACATGATGACCCAAGCCGCGCAGGCCGCCCTCCGCCGCGTCATCGAGCAGTACACACGCAACGTGCGCTTCTGCATCATCTGCAACTACGTTGGCAAGATCGCGCCTGCGATTCAGAGTCGCTGCACTCGCTTCAGGTTCTCACCGCTGCCGCTGGCGGAGGTCGAGCGAAGGGTGGACATGGTAATTGACGCGGAGGGGTAAGTGTCTCTACTTGCATCCGCATCGCTACCCCCTGCTTCCATGTATCTCTCTATCCTTCTTTCCTCGACCCCCTAACCCCTCCACCCAGTGTCTCCATCAACCCCGAGGGCAAGGCCGCGCTCCTGCGCCTCGCCCGCGGTGACATGCGCCGCGTGCTCAACGTTCTGCAAGCGTGCCACGCAGCGTACGACACAACGACGGACACGGAGGTATACGCGTGCACGGGCGCACCGCATCCTGCGGACGTGGAGACCATTGTGAACGCGATGCTGGGGGACGAGTTTACGACGGCGTATGAGAGTGAGTATGGAGTGTGCTTGCTTTCGGAGTTGTGGGCTTTCGGCATTGCGATTGCTTTCATGGTTGTCATCGCTTTCGTGCTCGCAGATTTCGAGCGAACACAGCTGACGCCTCACTCCTTCCAGTGATCAACAAGATGAAGATTGAGCGTGGGCTGGCGTTGCAAGACTTAATCGCAGGCGCATTCGACTACATAGACACCATTGAGCTGAAGCCGCACGCGAGGGTATACCTGCTAGATTATCTGGCGACGACAGAGTGAGTTACTTTCCCTTTTTGTGAGCTGAGTTTCTGTGTTCTTATCTGCTGAGCTGCTGACGGCTGAGCTACTGTGGGTTGATCTCCGCCGACCAAGCTCTTTCCTTTCCGCGACATGGTGGCTCGCTTCCTCACCCTTAAACAACGCTGCTCCTGCCTGACACCGTGCTAATAACACCCCACCAGGCATCGCCTATCCACCGGAGGCAGCGAGAAGATTCAGATGACGGCGCTGTTAGGCGCGTTCAAGAACGCCGTCGAGCTGTCGACACGGTGACACTCGGATAGGTGATGCTCGTAGGTGACATTTGAATTTTTTGGACAGAACAATGGGGCCCAGCAATTAGTTAGTTTGAGTCGAGCCTGAGCTGATCGGGCCATAAGTGCATGTCTGCGAGTGACCTGAGTGGAAGTCAAGTCGCCCACGTTTGTACCACCGGCTGGTCTGAAGACTTCAAAAAATGGTTGACATTGCTGACAATGGCAGACGCTGAAGACTACGAGTCAGTCGCAGGAGATGGCGAGTCAGCGTCTGCATGGCTCAGTTGGTTAGAGCGCCGGTCTCATACTTCATGTATGCGGGTCTACCCGACCTTAATCCGGAGATCGCCAGTTCGATCCTGGCTGCGGACATAGCGTTGCAGTTTGTTTATTTTTTGCAAGTCGTTGTATCCAACGTTGCACGTTCAGCGTTGAACGTAACATTCACCGACACCGGTCAACATTCACGCACACGGGCCAACAAGTACATAATGTGTGTATGTTTCTGGTCGGCTTCATGGTAGTACAAGACCTCCCAAACGATGCATCGGATTCCAGTGTTTGTCACTAGCCGTGTTCGTTTTGCTCTGTACTAACATCACTATAGGTTCACAGATATGCTGCAGATTCGTGTTCGATCCAGCCACGGCTGCGGCGAGAGTAACGAACAAAGATCGGTCTCACGAAAGAGGATCACAGTGGTATGTGACTAACTGCCAGCATCTTGTGACGAGTATCGGAACAGCGTCAGCATCATGGAACAGGCCGCCAGTGCAGACAGCAAGACGCAGGCTATACGTTGTAGATATACCACTTGCCGTTTCTTGCGCGCGGAACGTGTAGCTTGAGCAGCTTCGGCGCTAGCCTGGACACAGTTAGCGAAAATATTCTCACCTTAAGCGGGAAGATGCACCTTCCATTAGTCCAAGAGAAAGTTCCCAGCCTGTCGCTCTTGCGGATCAACAAGAAGGGGCCTCGTCGTGATTCTAGCAAATATCACAGCTCTCTTTGCCCCCAGGTCCGGGTGCTGCCGTACGTTGCGAGATGTGACGTCGGAGTCACTCGAGGGCCTTTCCGATGGACATATCATGGCTCAAAGGCGTGAACTGACAACAAATATGTCACTCAATTTCAGGTGCAGGCAGGGCTAGCTTACCTTGTCGTTAAAGGACTCGTAAAAAGTGATGATGCCCCGGCATTCGTCGGGGCTCAGAGTCCTGGTCCCAGTTTCTGCCTCCATGACCAGAAGCAGGACGGCATCCAGCTCGACATAGGCAAGCAGCAGATCTTTCATCAGCTCTTTGAGCTCTGATCCCAGAGGAGATGAATTTTTGATGATTGCCCGCCGACCATGTTTGGGGTCACGACCTGAGAATACAGCCTCATAAGCGACCATCGCGATGAAAGATAGGTCAGAACATACTGTCTACGTGTTCGCCGAGAGCTGCGCAGGCAATCACAAAAACAGCGGCGATACATGCCGCCGACAATGCGCTGAGGGCACCGGTTGCACGAAGGATCTGCATCGCAGCGTGGGTCACGGCCGTCAGGCAGCCATGGACAGGATCGACGCGGCGCCATAGCTCCGATGCGAGCCAGCTTCTCCAGCTGTCGCGGGCCACGATATCCTGGCAAATTTTCAGCGACAGTAACGCAAACGGCATTGATTGTACGTACGCCGGCGAGCCGCGCCACGGCATCCATCAAGAATAAATTGTGGGCGCACAGGTAGTCCGCTGTGGTTCTCAATCGGCGGACATCGAGTTTCGAGCCTACAGAGATAGAGTTAGACCATGCGTGTGCCACAAAGGTAATGACAACGTGCCCTCTGACATGTCTGTAAACGAGATCTGGTTGGAGCCTTGCGCGATTGTTTTGCCTCTCCTAGAACGACATAACCTTGAAAAGGACGATGCTCAACCTGTGCTCTCATAATCTTGGTCAGAAGGGCATACCGGTACCGTCGAAACGCTGCAGCGTGTCTCGAAGACGACTGGTAGGCAACAGTCGCTGAAGCATCCTGACCAAGCGCTCGGTTTCGACGAGCACTCCCAATACCTCCTGGTATTCCTCAATGTTTTTTGACAGACTGTCGGGAACTATCAGCGTATGTCAAGCTGTATCAACGGACGGAAGACATACTGATTCAATGAACGGAAACGGTATGCATCGACGAGGACGCGCGAAAGAGCTCCAGTGAGCAGGGCTAAAGAGCAGTTGACATTGAACTTGGAAGAAACGCCGGCATCCTCGTACAACAAATCATCCACGCGCAGGGCGGACCACGAAAGCACGTGTCCATGTGGCATATGCGCTAGAGCGGGGGAGAAGAATTGGCACACGCTTGCAAGGGTTATTTCGACATTCCTGGGAGCTTGCGCAACACCTGGGTCTGTAATGAGAGAAGCAGCACCAACCGCCGATGTAGGACTGTGGTTGTCGATTTGGTGATCCTGGGAAAGGCGTCCGAGGGCGGCCTCTGTTGTACATATCCCACTGCGCTGGCGTAAAGACGTCTGACTCTCTGTTTCCGACTTCTCTGACCGCGAGACGAGCGTAAAGAGAACGCTGTCGGTACATTGAGCGAAAGACATGGCTGCGAGAGATGAGATGACTTCACAGCATCGGCGCCTATATGTATGCACTTCACGTGCATGCCTGCACGCAGGCCCAAGGCCGCTTTCCAGGCGCTCAATGGCCAACATTGTGTATCCCCGGTAGTTACACGCGAGGAATCTATGAAGGCTTCGCGGTCAGAAAGTTCATATTATGATAGGCCTGCGCAGAAGTGTAAATAGTACATATTGCGCACCTTTCTCGCAGCATGAGCAATGCATGCGTAGTCGATGGCCCGTCGAGGAAGCCAAGCAAAAGGCTCATCAAGCACTGCGCACTTACTCGCCTTCGCAGACCGTCGCAGAGCGCACTGAGTCTTGAGACCTCATGCGGACTCAACAACAAGATGTAGCCAACGGGCAAGCTCATTGAATCCCCGCGAGTCCATGCTCAGGCCCAGCTCGAAGACATCTGCTCCTAATGCGCATGCGCTCGTCCTCCCAAGCAAGATACATTACACATCAAGATACGAGCGCCCACGTACCTACACCGCATCCTCCATCCCATACAGCTGAAAGTTACGATTATACGTCCCCGACGCAATCATGCTCCCGTCGCTATTGATATCGCACGACATCACCTTCCCTGCGTCCGTCGACAGAGTGCGTAGCAGCTGCCAGTCGTCCGCGCTCCACAACTTCACAAGCCCGTCGTACCCCGCGCTCGCGAAGAACAGTCCCGAGCGGTACTTCCACTCCTCCCAGCTGTACGCGCTGGTGTCCGGCCGGTCGGTGGACTTGTCGGCGGTGGCATCGGCAGTGGCGTCCTTCGAAGCGTCTTTTGCGTCTTTCGCGCCATTGGCGTCGTCTTTGGCATCGCTATTGGGAGGGTTGCCGCCGCTCTCGTCCTTCATGTCGACGTCGGCGTCCTGCATGGGCACGTCGGCCTCGGATGGGGGAACGAAGAAGCGGTCGTTGGCGCGGAAGAAGCGGACTTCGGACACGTTCGATAGATGCGCTGGAATGGTGTACAGTGCTTTCAGAGAGCGCATGTCCCATATCCGAATGGTGTCGTCGCCAGCGCCGGTCGCGATTTGGTAACTGTTGAAAACATCAGTGAATGGGGGTAAGGTAGCATGTATAAGTACACCACTCACCCGTTCGGCGAAAATGACATGGAGTAAATAGGCTGGACATGGCCGTCAAGCACCATCGCCGTGCGGCCTGTACGCATATCCCATACGCGCCCAATAGCGTCGAGACCGCTGGGAGGCACTCATGTAGTCAACAAATATTAAAAAATAAAGCAGAGACGCACCCCGACGCTATCAGTGCACCGTCATCTTGAAACTCCACTGCAAAGGCCTCCTTCGCGTGACCCTCCTGCAGCAGCAATTCCTTCTGCGTTCCCACGTCCCATAACCGCCATGTTGTGTCAAAACTGGCGCTCGCAACATAGTCGCCCGAGGGATGGAATGCGACGCGGCACACGCGCCCCTGATGTCCTTGCAAGACCGCGAGCGGCTGGTCGCCGTTCAGCGACCATAAATTCACGCAGTGATCTCCAGCGCCACTGGCAAGGTTGACCAGATCCGGCCCGAGGGAAAGGGTAGCATCGGGGTGCCAGGCAACACCGCCGACGCGGTCGCTGTGCCCGCGCATTGTCCGGATGGGCGTGCAGGAGGGAACACGCCAGAGTCGCACACATCCCGACCAGCTCCCCGTTGCGAGCAGCTCGTTGTTTGGGGAGAAGCGGATCTGCGCCAGCGGCCGCTCGTCGCCGATCTGCGAGCCCAGATTTGCGAATCGCTTGAAGGAAGGAGAGTCAGCGCCGGATAAGAGCGACAAGAGCAGTATGTCCGCGCGCCGCGCACCTTGACATTTCCGAACACCTTCTTCCGTATATCGACGAGCCGCTTGAGCTCGATCTTCGTTTCCAGGCGCTGCTGGGCGACGCGCTTCTGAGCTCTGGCACGACGAGGGAGAGGAATGGCCGTAAGCACCTTGTGTGTGTGCGCGGGCGAGATTCCCACCTGGGGAGAGAGAACTCAGCGATGCGCCGCCGTGCTTCCAATAGCTCCAACGAGCCGGGGGAGTAGAACTCTTCTTCCTGTCGCGTATGCGTCAGGCGGACATTGGTTGCAGTAAATCATGAGCACGCACCTCATCTTCGCTCTCTGACTCCGATTCGACTTCCATAGCCATACCCTCGTCCCCCCTTGCAGCATTTATTTGCGATAGCACATATATGAGACGGTCTCTCCTGTCTGCCGCCTGCGCTCGCATCAGTGCTGCAGCCGCTTACCGAACCTCTGCCAACTCACGCGTTCACCAAACAGTGTTATCGGTTCCCCAATTTCGCGTAACCTTAGCTTGACACGCGTATCGTCGGTGGGGACGGCCATAGCGCGCGCCTTTTTCTTGCGCTCGAGCTCGTCGAGGAGGGCCTGGTTCTCTGCGCGCGCGCGCTCGGATCCCAGGTAGTTGCCATCGTCCATTAAGGTGTCATACGTGAGATCCATGATGGGCAAGGCGCGCGTCGGCGTCGTATGTGGGAGTCAGAGAACAATGGAGTGACCGCGTTCGTCAAGTTCGTCCGCCCGGTCCGATCGCGAAGGAGCAAACAATTCCAAATGTTTGTTCGTTTTCGAGCCACGCTCTGTATCATACTTAGGTCTACATCATGCTACTCCCGCCGTCTATTCTGCAAATAACTTGAAGGACTATCTCTATAAGTATGGAGGAGTAACCCTGTTCCCTTGTGTCATGAACTTCAAAGACCTTGACACTGAGTTCTAACAACAGCGCCCTGAGGCGCCCGGATATAGTACTGCTCAGTTGAAGTCCGAAGCTGAGCTCGAGCCTGCGACGACCTTGGAAGCACACCCAGGGCATGCTAAGGGAGTCGACACCCTCAGGATAATCTGAAGCCTTACGATGCCCCCCAAGCAGAATGTTTCTTCAAGGTATCCTTAGCAGGCTGAGCGACACCTGGCAGGGGCAGTTCAGGTCAATGCAGTGAGCTCTTGATATCAGTATAGATGCCTGCCCCTGGCTATCTCAAGACGCACGTGCATACGAGTCGCATCCACTGACCGACCTATACATCTCATCCCACATTCACCTCCCCGTGAGACGCGCTGGTACGCAACGGCTACTCGTCTCGCAGAATATGTTCTATGATGCCTTGGACATGGTGCCGGTTGACTATCGCTAGTCACAATCGCTGTCGGAATATCCTATCGCTTCCGTAAACGTCGAGGCGCAATGGTGCTCGCTTCGCGGCCTGCGTGAATGCGTCAAAAGTCATTAGGGGGACTGTCAAAGATACAGATATGGTACAGCGTCGTACTAGTGTACAGTCTGGACATATGCCAATGGTGAAGGGCGTTGGAAGCGCATGTTTACTTGCTGGACATCACGTAGCCCGTCGTGTCAAGGATTTGCTTGCCGCATATTGCGCAGAGACCCTTCTTGTACGCGCAGCCTGGGAGAGAGGGGAGGTCGGTCAACACGCTTAGAGGGTATAGGAAGTATGATCGCGCACCATGGCAGTACTTCGCCTTATTCTGGGACACGCTAGACTTGCAGTCTTTGCATTTTCCTTGGTACGGCTGGGTGATAATGAGTTAGTAGGGGGAAGGAGTCAAACTGACATGGCGACGCACCTGAAATCGGTTCTTCGAGCTCCCTGGTCGGGAGAGAAGCTTGTTCTCGCCGACCTTGCGGGAACCCTCCTTGATACTGCTGGAGCTGGACTTGAAGGGATCTGGAGCAGCAAGCTTGGATAGTTTCTGGGGTGCACTGTTAATTTCACTGTCGGTGACTGGACACTGGGAACGTACCTTCTCGCACTTTGTACACACCATAGATCGTGGTCAGCACCAGGGGCAGCACTGAAGACATCTGTGACAGATGTGTGACGTTAACGCCTGTTAACGCTGACCCGTGACTTAAAACGTGACTCGGCGTCTACGCAGGCTGCTCTCACGGTTCGTTTTTCACCGACGAGAGTTGGAGAAGCTCGCTGGTATATGGACCGCCCTACCATTCATGTCTTCATAGCTCTCATCTCTCTGTTGAAGTATGTTCTCAATGATACCGAGGCTGTCAACATCAAGCTGCCCTCCGGCAGATCAAGGGCGAGGAATGCGAGCCTTGCCCAGTCAGAGAATTACACGGGGGAGAAGATTTGATGATTACTGAGGTTGCGATGATGGTGTTGCATTACTTATTCTGCTGTGAATGTCCCGGATCACGCAACCTTCGTCACTGTTGAACGTGCGTGCGAATATCGTGCGGTAAACGCCGAGTCCAGAATACGTGGCTGTCGTTACACAGCGTCACACGCATCTGCTATCCCGAACGCCGACTCCAGCGGACTGCTTCGAAGTTCGTCTTGTATCGCGCCGCCTATCGCTTTCTTCTTCGAGCCAGCGTCTTGTACGTTGCAAACTTACGGGCAGGCAATTCCTGCGACAATGGACATTGCCCCGAGGTTTTTTCTGCTCCTCCCACTTCCAGCCAAGCTCCGACAGCAACAGAACCGAACCTAAAAGGCTGGACCTGAACTCTGCTCCTCGCACGGCCTGATATATCCCGGACAATGATTATTGTCTGCACCTCTGCTTCTCCCTCACCGGCTGGTGCGCGCCTGCTTGATCGGCATACCCCGAGTGGCAGGTCCGAACCCGGTCACGGGCGCCTATTGTCGTTCATTTTTGGCAAGCGCGCGTATGTTAGAGCGGCGACTGCCCTCCTCGGCGTCGCGCACCACCCGCTCGGGGGAAGCGCGGCGCACACGGGCCACCTGGTTCTCCCTTGCCCCTTCCCGGGCCCTTCGCACAAAAGGGATCCGCGTCGTAACCGCGGGAAGGGCTCGCGCGTCGCCGAACCCCGCCCTCGAGGATCGGCGCGGTCGCGGTGCAGGACAACTAGCGCGCCAGGGGAGAAGCTTCCGCGCGCCTTCGCTCACTGCCCCCGGCTCGGCCTGGTCCTCGCGCTTTTATGGCTATTTGTCTTTCGCCCGACGCTTTGTGCAAGTGCTGCCAGCGAGGTTTTGTAAGGACCAGGAGGAGGGCGAGAGCTTACGCGTATAAAAGAGCTGGTAAGTGTCCTGGGACCAGCAAGTGTAGCAGAATGGCCACTGACTCACGCTACGCATCTGCCAGCGTTAGGAACAGTGAGCAGCTCGTCGAATCGGGGACGTACCGCATCCCGGACGACGTGATTGCTTGCATACTCCTCAAGCTCGACTATGTTTCCCTGTGGCGCTTCTGCAAGGCGAGTAGTGGACCCGTCTTTCTTCACTCCTGCTTACTATTTCCCAGGCTTTTAGTCGCGCGATCGGAGTTGCGAAAACCTACAGCATCTTATACTACAGGCTGGAGCTCGTCAGCTCCGCTAAAGAAGACAATGCAGCCTTTCGCCATGTCACCACAAGTCAGAAGCTGCAGGCTATCAAGGCGTACAGGAGGCAGTGGGGTGCTCTACAGTGGGGGCACAAACTCTCTCTGAAAGTGTCAGCCGCCGCTGTCATGGGCGTCTCGGGCGGATTTATGTACCGGTACTACGACGCAGGGGGAACCACGGTGCTCGAGCTGCGCGAGCTGCCGTCCCCGCGCCTCGACCGCGCCCCGTCGATGACGCGCCACCTACGCTTCCGGCTCGACGGCGTTAACCTACGCGCCTTTTCCTACGACCCGGCGCAGAACCTCGCAGTCACCTGCGAAGTCATGCCGTGCGTGCCTGCACGTCCTTATTACATCGGGGTAGCTGACCACAATATAGGCAGATGCTCATCCGCGTGTCGCTGCGCGAGATGCCGTCGTTCAGCCAGCACTCACGCACCCCGCACCCATTCCGTGACTTTATGCCCGGCGGCGCCGTCGAGCACATCTCGCTCACGACGTGCGGCGCTCTTATCTGCATCACAGCCCGGCTCGTTACGGGCCTTCCGAAGGTTCTCCTCTTCAACTGGAAGACCTTCGCATCCAGCGTGAGTGACACATGCTTCTCTCAGTTTTCCACAAGCAGCTGACTTGCCAAAGTGGATCAAAGGCGAAAGCCCATATCTCATTGAAGAAAAGTACGTTGTCACCGTCTACCACGGCCGCCTCCGCCTCTCCGACATCAGTGACCTCCTCAAGCCGCGCACGCTCCGCGAGTATGCGCTTCCAGACGCCTGGGCGGACCGGGAGCTCGTCTTCGCCCCAAACGTCTCCGTCGCGCGTGGTGCCCGCCCGGTTGCAACCGCCCTCTTCGCCGCCGCGCCCACGGAACGCGTTGCCGTCCTCTGCGCCATTTCTGCCGACCCACAGCATGCGCACACCCAGAGCTGGCTCGTCATCCGCGAGGCGGTGTTACTCTCCGCTACCCTGCACCCGGAGAGCCGCGCGCTCGAGCCGTGGGCGCTGTGGGGCGCGCGCTGCGCGGTCAAGGAGGTCCCGGCGCGCGCGCGAGGCCCGTGTGTGGCGGGGAACCGCGTAGTGTACGCGGTGGGCGGGCGCGGAGGGGACGCGATGCTGCATGCGATCGAGGTACCGGGAGATGTGCCGGGGGCGGCGCGGCCGAGCGCGGGGTGGTCGTGGGTTGGGGCGGCTGCTGGGCCGCCGCCGGTGGAGGTGGAGCGGACGGTGGTTGCTGAGCCTGGGGAGAGGCAGGAACTGGTAAGTGTGGCGGCGACGGAAGATAATGTGGTCTTGGAATATGTGAGTGGATTGATTGTTTCTTGCTGCGAGTCAGTTCATTGAGATGCAGGACTCTCGCAGTGGAAACAAGGCAGCCGCTGTGCTGACGTTCGGGGTCCATCGCGATAATTGAGGGACGAAGAAGAATACAGATAAGAAGCAAGATGAAGAAGTCCGACTTTCTATAGCGTTGTGTTGGTCTACGGCTTCCATTTGAGTACAATCCACAGCACCCATCTTCGACGCTCTTTGTCGTCGTCATTGTCGGCTCGCGTGACATCCCAGGTTCGACGCTCCGTCCCACGCGCTTCGCACTCGACCAGGCTGACCACTGCGAGCTTGGACGACTTTTGGACGGCGTCGAGAAATGCCTGCAGCGTGTATCTTCCAGTGTGTAGCCCGGCGACTATGTAGGCTCGAGCGTGCTCGGATTTCCGAAGGGTCCCTTCGATACTGTCGATGAACGACTCGCGTAGCGTGGGGTTCCACAGCGTGTCCGCTGCCAGCACGACATCGTAGCCCGCGGGGGCGTGTCGGAGGAGGGGCTCGGGATTCGTGCCCCATGCAAATCCGGCCGCGCGACAGTGGGAGACTACTTTATTCCGTTCGATGTTCTCGTGTATGGCTGCGAGCACTTGCTGGTCCGGATAGTCGCTGATGGTGATGGATGCCTGTGGATGGAGGGCGGCCAGAACGATGCTTGGTAGGCCAGCACCGGCGCCGAGCTCGAGTACAGTTGCGTCTGGCGGGAGTGATATTTCGTCGATGTGATCTGCGAGGTAGACGGCGGACATCCAGATAGACGACGCGTGTAATTCCCAATTGGCGGCATCGGTGTCGGGAGTGGTGAGGGTGATGGAGAGAGGGGAGGTTTGCGATGGGTAGTTGTACGTATATGACTGTCCAGCAGATGCGTGGGTTATGGGCTGATAGTCGTATAGTGTGAAAAGGGCGTCAGACAGCACATCTTCCGAGCTTTCCGGAGGATTGCTCGGCCCTGGTGAATCGGACGTTGCGCGCGACATCGAAGATAGTTCAGCCTGTAAACACGTCCAATTTAAGTTGTGAGCCCTCTCACTGGTCGCAGACGTATATCGCGACCCCGAAGAGGCGTCGATGGTGCGAAAAGGAGGATGAAGATCGAAAATCAAACCATAGTCACATGCACCGTGTGAAAATGACGGCAGAGTCACGTCCCGGCATCTGCCGAAACGCGTCGTCGCGCGTTGATACGTGACGTGCCTCGTCCTCACCCCCCTCGACGCGCGAAAATGCAAAGTACGCGCCCTGCTGGGAACGGGCAACCGCCCGTGAAGATCTACAACGCGGTCTACTCCTCTGTCCAGGTCTACGAATGCATGATACGGGGGATTGCGGTAATGCGCCGGCGCGCCGACTCCTACGTGAATGCGACCCAGATCCTCAAGGTCGCTGGCGTCGACAAAGGCCGGCGCACGAAGATTCTGGAGAAAGAGATTCTGCCAGGAACGCACGAGATTGTGCAGGGCGGATATGGGAAGTATCAGGGGACTTGGTGTGTTGGAATCTTTCCTTCGCCCCTGTCAGTTCACGTCGACTGATCGCCTGCAGGATCCCTCTTGACCGCGGTCGCACTATCGCTGCACAGTATGGGGTCGCCCCCCTGCTCGCGCCTCTTTTTGACTTTACGCCGAGCACGAACTCGCTCGCGCCCCTCCCCGTCGGTGAGCCCACTGCTTCGTCTGCCTTTGACTCGCGCTAACGCGCAGCAGGCGGCTATATGCCCCGATGCCATCGTCTCTCGCCCCACCACCCATCATGCCTGGGTCTGCTCTGCGTCTGCTCAATCAGGGACGTGCCCAAGGGCTCTTCACGCCCTCCACGTCCGGCATGTCGCATGGCATGAGTCGACCTGGGTCGGGGTTCAACTCGCCCATCCCCTTCGCATCCAGCTTCACCGCTGCTCAGTCCCCTTTCTCCGCCTCGTCTCAGACACCGCCGCCTGCACAGACTCTCAAGCGACATCGCTCCGAGGCAGACGTCGATGGCGATGCCACTCCCACGCAGGCGCCAATGTCGGCATCCCAGCCGCTCCCTCTCGACGCGCCGATTGACATTCAGATGTCGGACACGCGAACTGAACCGGACGAGGGCCCATCGCCCACCAAGCGCGCGCGCAAAGATCTGTCGCCCAGCATGCTAACGAATGGCATCTCGCCTCCTCTCAGTGGGACCCAACGACCGCCTAGCTCTGCGGCGCCTCCTAGCACGAAACCGCCATCACCCCAGCCACCGCCGGGTCGCCATGCCCGCCTTGCTTCCAGGCCCGTGCTACCGCGGACGTACGATCCCACTCTCCCGCTCAAAGATACGCGTCGCGCGACCGCAATCGCGCGTGTCTGCCAGATGGATGATCCAGGACCCGTACTCGAAGTTCTACGAGAGCTCACTCCGCCCGAACCCGGAGGCAGTCCATCTCGTTTAGAGCCTGACGTGGTCCTTGACGAACAAGGCCATACCGCACTCCATATAGCCGCATCCCTCGTCCACAAACAAACCATCAAAGCTTTGCTCGACGCGGGCGCGGACCCGCACCGCGGCAACCATCTTGGCGAGACGCCTCTCATGCGCGCCTGCCTATCCACGCACGCCTTCGACGGCGGCTCCATGGACACTCTGATTGAAATGCTGCACACGTCCATCCGCACGCTCGACACGTCGCGCAAGAGCGTGCTGCACCATATCGTCGCGCTCGCCGGCGTGCGGGGGCGCGCCGTGCACGCGCGCTACTACCTCGACGCGCTGTTCACGTGGGTCGCGCAGCATGAGGACGGAGACTATAAGAGCTTTGTAGATATGCAGGACGAGCATGGGGATACGGCGCTGAATGTGGCGGCGAGAGTGGGAAACCGGAGCTTGGTGCGGACGTTGTTGGATGTGGGCGCGAATCGGTCGTTGCCAAATAAGCTCGGTCTGCGGCCTGGTGACTTTGGGTGGAGACGGAGGTGAGTGTCGTTTACAAGGCTGCGTGAACATAGCTTAAAGCCTTACACAGGAGCTTGCGGCAGCCAAGTCTGAGGATGTGATGGCTAGCTTGAGATCTGGGCCGTCAGTGCCGGTACAGAAAGCTCAGGATGTTATTGCTGGTAAATCATTTTTTCCACCCTGCCTTCCCTTTTGCTGATCGCATGCGGCAGACATGACTGCCATGATCCAGGCCCTGAGCGCGGACTTCCAGGCAGAAATTAAGGCAAAGCAGGACGCGCTTGATCTAACTCAGGCGCACCTGCGAGCGGGCACGCGTTCCCTCGCTGAACAGCGCCGACAAATTGCGGCGGCGCAAGGACGATGCGCAGAACGCGAACAGGTTGCAGCCAAAGTACGCAGTGTGCGGCGCGCGCTCGTCGACGAGGACGCGTTTGACTGGACGGGCCGTGCCGTGGAGGCTCCCGAAGAGATGGAAGGCATCAGTGCCATGGACGTGGACGCCGATGACGGGAAACAGAAGGCGCCCGCGGAGGGAAAATCCGGCTCTGCGTTTGCCTACCGTGGCAGGGGCGGGTCGATTGCGGGGCTGCCTGCGCCTGCGGTGCCTGCAGAGTTTGACGCGGACCCGCCGCTGCCGGCGGAGAACAGCCCCGCGGCGCTCGTGCGCATGCGGCGTATTCGAATGTGGCACGCACGGATGGAGGAGGTGATGCGCGCGAGGATTGATGGTCTGCGCGGGGCGGGGGCGGAGAAGGAGGTGCTGTGTCGGCGTATTGTGGCGCTGTGCACGGGGACGCCAGTAGATGAGGTCGAGGAGGTGAGCTGCCTTTGATGAGCGGGGAAGCGTATTTGCTGACAATTTTTGCTAGCGATTGGGTAATCTGCTGATTGCGCTAGAGAGCGAGACTCAACAGGTGGACATTGGCCGGGTATCTGGGTTTATGCAGAAGGTGCGGGACGGGGTTGTATTATGAAAACCGAACTGGAGACATTCCCCACTTTCTTGATCGTTTTTGCTGTTCAGTGTTCTGTGTATACCTTCTGTACATACATACCAGTCATGTACTTTCGTCTGGCCGTAGTGGGACGAAATTTGCTTCCCCTTCACCTTTAGGGACTCCCTTTGTGTTACTGGATATGGCAATCGGCGAGTCTAAACGGTCACGAGGCGCGGATGTTCTCACGCCACACGTTGCCAAGTAAGAATTATGCATTACCGCGTGGGGCGGGGACGGCGGCGCGTTGTCTGTTGCGACCATGACCACTGGCAGCGACTACGTGTACTTTGACCGTTCCACATCCACATTTTCCGCAGATGCCGTCGCACGGGCCACCGCAGCCAAGCTCAAGCTCGAGTCCTACTACAAGGTCGCCGTCGACGCCGCCATCGAGCGCAACGCCCGGCGCATCGAGCTCGAGACGCGGCTCTCGCAGGCGGTGAGCCAGGAGGCGCGAGAGCGCGAGATCCGCAAGCATGCGAAGACGGAGAGCCAGCACCTGCGCCTACGCCGCACGAAAATCGGATTGAATGATTTCCGGACGGTCAAGGTCATCGGGAAGGGAGCGTTCGGTGAGGTGCGGCTCGTGCAGAAGACGGACACGGGCAAGGTGTACGCGATGAAGACGCTGCAGAAGGCGGAGATGCTCAAGCGCGACCAGGTGCGTGGTTGCGAACCATCCCAGCTCGTTGATCTGACGACCATCTAGCTGGCTCACGTCCGCGCCGAGCGCGATGTGCTCGCGGAGAGCACGTCCCCATGGGTCGTCCAGCTGTTTTACTCCTTCCAAGACTCGGCCTTCCTTTACCTCGTCATGGAGTTCTTGCCTGGAGGGGACCTCATGTCCATGCTCATGAAGTACGACGTCTTCTCCGAGGACGTCACGCGCTTCTACATGGCGGAGTGCATTCTCGCCATCGAGGCCGTCCACAACCTCGGCTACATCCATCGCGACATCAAGCCTGACAACGTCCTCATCGACAAGTACGGCCATCTGAAACTTTCCGACTTTGGTCTGAGTACCGGATTGCACAAGGCAACTGATGGCGAGATCTATAAGCGCTATCTCGAGCAGGAGAAGCAACGCGATCCTGCGCGCAACTCCGTGCAGGTGTGTGGTCGCAGGCGCCCCCGAGCTACTGTCGCTCAATGTCCAGTTGCTAGGTCAACGCGATCAACCTCACGATGAGCCGCGAACAAATCGCCACATGGAAAGCCAACCGTCGCAAGCTCGCGTACTCTACTGTCGGCACGCCAGATTATGTCGGTTGATCCTCACCCCCTGTATATCCTCGTGCTGACCACCTTCCAGATCGCACCTGAAGTCTTCCTCCTCAAGGGCTACGGCAAAGAATGCGACTGGTGGTCCCTCGGTGCTATCTTCTTTGAATGTCTCGTCGGGTGAGCCCAAAACGTCTTTCCCGACCGCCGATACTGACGCAACCCATTCTGCCAGTTACGCACCATTCTGCTCCGAAAACCCAGGAGACACGTACAAGAAGATCATCGACTGGCCAAAGTACCTTCACTTCCCTGACGAAGTACGTTTTGTGGCGCCGTTTCTGCTTCATTTCCATACTGATTTTGGCTTGCAGGTTTACGTTTCGCGCGAGGCAGAGGACCTGATAAAGGGGATGATGACGTGGGCAGAGCACCGGTTAACGGTGACACAGATAAAGACGCATCCGTTCTTCTTCGTGAGTCAACATCGTGATTGCGCTGAGGTTTTATCACTGACCTAACGTCTACAGGGTGCGGAGTGGTCGTCTTTGCGACAAATAGAGCCGCCATTTGTGCCGCGCTTACAGAGCATGACGGACACTAGCTACTTCCCGACAGACGATTTAGGTGAGTGGAGATCCCTGAATGGGATTTACCAGATTTCTGAACGCTTTTGCAGGCAACGTGCCCGATCAGCTTCCCAAGGAGGCTGGCGTTGGCGCGGAGAAGGACCTTGCCTTCTTGGGGTGAGTTTACTTCTTGTTCTGTCGCCATACACAAATCCTGACTTGTTGCGTGCAGCTTCACGTTCAAGCGCTTCACGGGCGGGAGCGGCGGCCATTAAGGTTGCACTTGCTCTGTGCGGGACGCTTCAGTGCGGATGCAGGAGGAGCCTACTGTGGATCTGGTAGGTTGGAGCGCTGGCCGGTCAGCTATGTTGCGCGCGGGATGAATTAATCATAGAGGGGGAGGAGGCGAGCGCGGAGTGTCTCTGCTCTACCGCGGAGTATACGTGCTTTCGCGGGGAGTATGCTTGCTCTCTCGGGGAGTATACTTGCTCTCGCGGGGAGTATACTTGCTCTCGAGGCTCGTCTATGAGCGACCCTTCCTCGTGTACATACACCGACTGCTCATTCTTTTTGCTTTCGTATGCATCATTTTTTTATCGGAAGTTTTGCGTGGCGTGGGTCTGGTCTCCTCTGATGACTGCCGCCGACCGTCAACACGACGAAGGCTGGATATGAGCCTTCTGCATTACAGGTGTGCTTGTTCTCCGTTCATATGATGGTGCGGGCACTGACTAGTCGTTGACAGCTGTCTGTAGCCTTGAATGAGGGGTTCTAACATGCCTGCACGACTCATGAGCTTGTTCTGCCACCCGGATCGACGCTCGGAAAAACATGCAGAGGCCAGTAATTGCTGTTCTTCGCGGGCACCCGTAGACCATGTACCTTCCTCTGTTCGATTACTCCAGGGGCTCTTCCGGTGGTTTCTGCATACGCTTGTTGACAAGAGTGGCGGACAGGTTCCCATGGGACTGGACCCATTCCATTTCATCGCACTCCAAGCGCGGTCATGCAATTCCCAGGCATTATCACGCTCATTATCCTCAGTGGACGTCCCCTCGACATCACGTCCAGCGAGAACATGCGCGGGACAGCGGGACCCCGCTGCGATCATATTGTGCCCCAGAGGAGTATACAACACTGACGCGCTTTCCCAGCGTGCGTACATGTTTGCGCGCCCAGAGAGCTCACCGTCTCCGAACTAGTCTCACAGATCATCCGCTTTCGTGCGTGAGGTCGTCCCAGAGGTTTCCCCGAGGGCTCCATCGCCATGCGCTCGACGACCCGGCTGTTGCTCTCAGCGTCCCATGACTGCCAAGCTGCTAAACGCATACCCACCTATATAACCTGCCGCAACGCGTCCACTGGTCTCTCATCGCATCGTCTGCCTGCCTCTCGTTTCCTCCTTCGCTTTGCAACTCCCTCTCAGCGCAAACATGCAAGGCCTCCTCGCATATGTATCCATGGCCATGGCCATCTCTCACGCCGCAGCGGCACCGTCTGCTCGGCAGCTCGCCGGCCTGAACGACCTGTTCGTCGCGCAGGGCAAGCTGTTCTGGGGAAACATCGCGGACTCGAACACGCTCAGCATCAGCCAAAACGAGGCGATCCTTGCCAGCGAGTTCGGCGCGGTGACGCCGGAGAATTCGATGAAGGTTCACTTGATTCAATGTCCATTTGCTTTTGTCTGACGCGCGTTTCTAGTGGGACTCAACTGAGCGTGAGCCTGGATTCTCATATCTTCGTGACGAAAGCCTCACGTGGTCACGTTTGCCCTCTTAGCCAGCCAGAACAGCTTCAGCTACACCGGTTCTGACGCGGTTGTCGACTGGGCCAACGCCAATGGCAAGCAAGTCCGCGGCCACACACTTGGTACGTTGTCCCTTTTCCCTCGCGGGTCTCGGCCTGCTCATATAAGCGCCAGTGTGGCACTCGCAGCTCCCGTCCTGGGTTTCTTCCATTGGCGACGCCGCGACCCTGGTGCGTTGTCCCAGCCAGGATAATCCGTGTGTTAGTTACCGAGCTTTATTGCAGACGAGCGTCATCCAAAACCACATCTCGAATCTTGCGGGGCGCTACGCCGGCCAGCTTTACGGTATGCGTGTATCTGGATTGGCGAGAACAAATACTAACCCAACATTTTTCAGCTGTATGTTCTCTGTTCTGACAGTCACTCATTCCGAGCTGATGAATCTTGATCTTCGACCAGTGGGATGTCTGCAAGTGCGTCGCATTATCCTGACGAGGTACCTCCGCTGAAACTGCTCCAGCGAGATCCTCAACGAGGACGGCTCGCTCCGCTCGAGTGTCTTTTACAACGTCCTTGGCCAGGACTTTGTCACGATCGCCTTCGAGGCCGCTCGCGCTGCAGACTCGACGGCCAAGCTCTACATCAACGACTACAACCTCGACTCCAACAACGCCAAGGTCCAGGGCATGGTCTCCCTCGTCAACAGCATCAATGCTGGCGGCAACTACATCGACGGCATCGGCACGCAGACGCACCTGTCCGCGGGCGGCTCTTCGGGCGTTGCAGCGGCAATCGCGGCGCTCGCGAGCACGGGCTGTGAGGTGGCTGTGACGGAGCTCGATATCGCGAGCGCTCCGGCGGCGGACTACGTTGCTGTCGCGCAGGCGTGTCTCGATGAGCCGCTCTGCGTGTCCATCACGACTTGGGGTGTTTCTGACGCCGTGCGTATCAGCTCAGCGGTGCGCCCTTTATATCGCTGATAGTGTCTTCGCAGAACTCGTGGCGCTCTGGCGAGAGCCCCCTTCTCTTCGACAGCAGCTACAACCCCAAGGCGGCATACACCGCCGTGGTCGATATGCTTTCGTGAGAAATCGTTAGATTTGAAGATAATGGTTATATCGGTACTCTATTTAGGTGAATGGTGCTCTTGGTATCATCATGATGGACAAACAGGAAACGTTGACTGTGCTGGTGGCTGATTTGCACATTGTTGTTATGGCTAAGTACTTGTACAGTCAGCTTCGTGAACTTTCTGAGACCTCAACTGAGTAGAACGGGACTAGGTGTAGGTGATCCGCAATTCCAGCGTCGCGGGCTTGCAGACAGTGTGAGCCCTATTGCAAGAGGCGCAAGGGCTAGAATAAGGGGCCTGCACGTCATGAAGGTAAGTTACTTAGCGTTTTCTCGTTATGAGTCATTCAAAGGGAAAGTTTGGCATCACACTATCATTGAACCAACGATTTCGCTGCTTCGCACTGGCAGTCCTCAGGCGCACCGCTATGTATGCAGCCAGGGCTCTCATGCATGTCTTATTTAGGTTTTGCCTCTGTCGTCGAACATAACGGGTGACGCGGTGACGTGCGGCAAGACCGTGGGACGTTGGCGGCGAACACCGAAAGTCTAGACCTGATCCAAACTTCGGATTCGGACCCTTGAACATCGATTCAAAGCAATTCACAACCTACGCTCTCTTCTGACCTTTCTCGTCACAGACCAGCAGAATAAATATTCTGGGCAACCTGACATTCATATTCAGCATGCAGTCCGCTCATTCGTAGTGAGACCGACCATATTTCGCCCCATCTCGTCGCTACGCCCACATAAGGTCTTGAGACCCGACTCATGCTGTCAAGGAAGGCAAGCTGGTCTATGGAGGTACACACTGGGTACGCAGGGCCTCGTCAGCCGCTCTTCGCAGTCGGCCGGTTATCTGATGTCCATCGAGCGCGTGCAGTCCATGCCGCATACTAGGCGTTCGAAGGAGGTACGTGTTCGTCTATGTACAGAGTCGCCAACCTTCAATGGTATGTCTCATTTTGACGCGTGGCCTTCGTAGCTCCGCATGGTGTCTGCAGGCCACCTTCGAAGACGCGCTCAAGTGGGACCAATTGACTATGGGCCTGCACGCCTTGCGCATGTCCATCGGCCAGACACTAGCTCCGCAATGCAGTCGACAGCAAGTGTCCTGACGTCCGGATTAGGATCTACTTGCATACATGTGGGCGTGTCAGGAAGTACACATACATGCAGCCTCCTGCCACGCGCCATTTCGTCTCAGTTCGCATCCATGTCGCCTCCACAACATACCAACAGTCTTCTGCCAACATACGTCTCGCCGTTGCATGAATCGCTATCAGGCAGCCAGTCGTCGATCCCCCAGCGCAGCGGCCAGTCACGGACGATGGAGGACACGTTCGGTACAGAATGTCCTGCTCAAGATCGTCGAATCGACCGGTCTTGTCTTGTGCCGGACGTCGCCGCGACGCGTCCTCTTCCAGCGACCGCTGGGCAAGCTCGCAGGGAAGACGATGGCACCCTTGCAAGCATAGACTGCCATTTCTTTTCACCCGCACTTCTCCACATGTCGAACACGCACGCGCTTGCATCGTCCGCGGTGCACGTGGATGAGTTGCTGTACAAGGGCTCTTCCCCAGAGTTCAATGCCAACAGCCTGTTGTCCACGCTGACTGAGACTATCTCTCAGATCGGCATCGACGCATCCCGCTTTTATTCCCTGAAGAAGTGCGTTGAAGTTCTGCTCCAATTGCGGGGTGGAATATGTTGATGGCACTGCGGCAGCTTGGTCGAGAATATCCACTATCTTCAGGCAACGACAGGAGTTCTCGCAAGGACTGAGCGCTACATAAAGACGCTCAAGCAATCACTGCCTGCTAGCCGCGCTATTCGGGAAGCGCTGCAGCGCGCAAACGGTATATACTTTCATGGACAGTATGAAAGCGCCTAACCACTTCGTACAGTTGATACGGCTTCAAGGGAAGGAGGGCAAACAGCACACGGGTCCTCTCTGAAGAGGGACGCCCCGTCTGTGCTCTCGGCGCAGGGTGCGTTGTCATTATTTTTTATCAGTAGAAATATACGGTCTGACACTACTACAGCGAGCGAGGAACTGAATGTGGAAAGCTTGAGCAGGAACGCGGATCTGCTGTGCGCCCACACATTATCCTTGATGAAAACTGTCGCAGAACTGCCCGAGGTATGTACAGTGACTGGTTACATCTCCATCCCTGTTGCTGAGCAGCCTCTCACAGGATCTCCCGGCGCACAACGGCATGATGGGCAAGGTCATATCGGAATTTTGGCGCCGCGTCGATCCTATACACGGCTGCCTAACGGTCGCGGCCATTGTTGCGACGTCGGTCGCTCAGGCAAATGACGCCCTCGGCGCCGTGCCAGCGGCAGCGATCGCCTCTCTTTGTGTAGCTGGCTGCGCGGCTATCGACAAGTACGCTGATAGTATGTGGTATCACTAGTGTCCTATGACATTCGCTTACCGGCCTGTTATCAGGCCGGGACCCCGAACACGGACGATTGGCGACCATCAAAGCATCGTCCCCTACCGGCTCGGAGTTCAAGGAGGTAGCAGAATACCTGTTGGTCGCCTACGTCGAGTTAGATGCCGTTCTGCTTCTTGTCATGCAGGCAGAGATGGGCGCAAGAACCTTGAGCGACGACGAGGCTCGGCGCATCATCCTTTTCTATGAGTCTTTCAATAGCAAAGTAAGCCTGTCGCGCCCCCGTATACCGACTCATTTATGCTCTGATAGTTTACGCCTTTGTCCGAAGACCTCACCATCAAGAAAGCCTTCATCGCATGCGTGAACCGCAGCAAGCCCCATCACGGGGACCTAGGGCCAAAGACGACGGCAAAGCTCTCCAGAATCACGACCAAGTCGCTCCCTGTTGATCCGGATGTGCGTATGACTGGAAGCTTTCTTTTAGCCCAAGGGAGCGTGAGTCAAGTTCAATCATATCCTGAGAGAGTAGGACTTATTGCGACTAGAATACCACCGCCGTTGATGAAAATCAGGTAAGTAGACTGAGGTCCTTAGACTGATCAATCTGCTCCGATCAATCGTAACTGACACAGAATTTTGCCAGGCGCCCGGCACGGCCGTTGAGTATGTGGAACTTCCTCGAGTCCTCCCAGGACGCGCCAGAACGGGCGGTAGTCATACGTAGACCTCAGGAGTGCGCTCTATTCTATGCCAGTGTAAGGCACTGTGGTACCTCCTTGCCATTGTATTTAAATTTGCGATATGAGGCTTGGGATTTTACAAGCGACATACTGTAGGAAGCCGAGTCGTAATCAACGTCTTCGCTTAAATAATAAGATGTGCAAGTATCTTGGGACGTGAGGCCGACATTTTAAGCGCCACTATGACTAGCTGGTACTGAATAATGTCTTCGTAACACGTCGGTCTGTAGGAATAAAGCGCGCGAACCTGTGCTCAAAAGCCGGCGCCGTCGGTTTTCACGCTGAAGAGCTGTGTCAGCAATCGCCCGTTCTTAAGGGGATCATAACTTACCGCTTCCCCAACAGCGAAATTCCCGATCTTCTGCAGCCAGCTGCATGTGTAGTCGTAACGTCTGTCCGTCTCCCCAGAGCTTGCCCGCCGCTCGTGTGATGACGGACGCAACTTGCGAACGAGCATCATCTGGGAGGCCGCGGACGTGCTCGAGACCTGAAACCTTGAAGCGGTCCCGCATTTCGTTCAAGGCGCTCTCGAGCTCGCGAATAGACCGCTGATCCTCGCGAATAAGGTATCGTATGGTGTTCATCTGTGATGGAATCACACGCAAGGCGTGCTCGCATTCGCTGACGTATTTTGCCATGTTCCAGTGATAGACAATGGGAGAGAAGATGTAGAAAACGAGGAAATGGGTGATTGGATCGTACGCAAGAGCTTTCATCACTGCGTGCTCGTATAGATCCAGGGCCTTGAGCGTCGCAGCCGAACAGAGGCGAGCTGATTCGACGCGGCGCGAGAAGACGTCGTACTCCCCTGAGATGTTGTGCAGATGCGTGTCCAGAGCGACGTCCTTGGTGGTCACAGCGGTCGAGACAGCGCCGAAGATTTCTCTAAACGTCTCCAAGAGCAGCGCTATTCGTTCAACATACTCGATGAGCGCAGAGACCCCGGATTCCACGGCCGGACGGAGAGATATGGCGGGCTTCGCCTTGTCCGTGTCTCTCAAGGATTGAGACATCGACCGTATCATCGCAAGGACATGTTCGCAAAGTATGCTGACGATAGCCTGCGTGGGTCGCAAGGCCTGTGATGCTGTAAGATGATTGCAAAACCAGTCGGTCGACAGCACCTACACTGATGAGAGGATTTCCGTAGCTCATTTTAGAAGGCAAGGTCATGGCATTCCACAATTCAGCGGCAGCCAGATGGAAACGAGAGACGAGCGTTGGACAGGCGTGCGCAGCCTCGTGACGAGATGCATTTCGGTCCGGAAGTCCGGAAGTCCAGCAGCTGCGCTTCATCATGCATCAGGATTCAGGCATGAAGCTAAGGCTGCATTCCTCTGCAGGGTACGCGTAGACCGGTTCTAATAGCATCAAGCCTCTATGTAAGACATATAGTGCACGGATGAGCGACGCTAGATAATATGTTCTAGAATTCACTCCGACGCGTTGAGTCAGTCCACTTCCATCGCGCGTGTCACATCCTCGATGCCCTTGCCCTCCTGCGCCAAATCGGCATGCTGCTCCTTAAAGATTGACTCGTCAATCGTGTCGCTTGTGATGAACCGGTGTATCTGGACAGGCTTCGACTGCCCGTAACGCACAACGCGCCCCACCGCCTGCGTCTCCCATGCCTGGTATAGCTCTCGCGTCGGCGCGTGAAGAGGGGACAGGAAGATCGCGTGGTTCGCGCATGTCAGGTTCGCCCCGCTAGCGCTCTCGTCGCGGACGTTGAGCAGCAGGACGCGCTCGTTGCTCTTGTTCTGGAACTTGTCGAGCGCGTTGCTACGAGCGGTCGCGCTGCCCTTGATCTCGAGGTGCGGGACCTTGTGGTGCTCAAGCGCCTCCGAGACCTTCTTGGTGAGGTCCGGGAACTGCACGAACAGGAGAACGCGCTCCTTCTCGGCCAGGCTCCTGATAGATAGTGTCAACGAGGAAATACGCGCGTAAGGAATGAGATGTACGCACTTGATTAGCTTGATGACATCTTCGAGCTTCCGACCATAGTGGCGCCCCTTGCCATCCCGTGCCGTATCGACACCGAGGACCTTGGCCTGCACGATGTTGATCTTGCGTGCAATAGCTCTGCAGCCATCCTTCGCTTCCACGCATGCCTCATTGGCGGCGCACTGCTTCAGGCATTCATAACACCCCACATGTCCGCAAGACGAGAACAGCGCAGCTTCCTCCTTTGGCACGTCCTTCCGCCCACAGGCCCGGCAGCTGATCAACATCGGCTCCTCTCGCTCCTGCTGGAAGTCGCGCACAAGAGTGAAGAACCTTAGCGCTCGCAGACGGCCGACCAGCTCCTTCACAAGCTTGCGGACTTCATGAGTGGCCTCGCGATGCTCCCAGATGCGCTCTTTGTCCTTCTCTGGCAGCTTGTCCCCAGTGTCCTTAGCTGGCCTGGGCCGGGTTCCGACGTCGAGATCCGTCAGGATATCGCGAATGATCATGGTCGCCTCCTTGTCCTCCACACCTTCGGTGTGCATGACGCGAACCCATTCGTGGAAGAGCGACTCCGGCGCCTGTGGGATAGCCTTCCAGATTTGACGCTCCTCATTCGCGCGCACCTTGACGGCCTGTCGCAACTCCTCCACATTTAGGTCTCGCTGTCTCTCACGCTCCTGCACTATGGCATCGCAGGCCGTGATAGCATTGATCTGCTTCAGCTCGAGATCGAAGTGCGAGCAGCGCTTGAGTAGTGCTTCTTTGGCATCTCTGTAAAGCCGTCAGACCATGAACGAGATCGACAAGATGACTGCAACGTACTGGCTTTCGCCCAGAGCTTTAGCCAACCGTTTCTCGCGATCGCTCTCCGACTTCCTTCCCTTCTTCACCTGCATCTCGACGGCAAGCAGGTAGTGTTCCAGCTCGAGGTAGCAAGCATACTCTGCGGCGGGAAGCCGGACATGGCGCATCTTGTTCTCCCATGGAATCTCGTCGATCTCCGCCACATTCTGCAACGAATCAGTAATGTATGAACATTCATGATTTCATGCGTACCTGTCTGACGAACTGATCCAAGAATAACTGTCCAAGTTCGTGGCGGTGCGCGTGCCACTCAAGACTGTGGACCTCCCGGAAGGAGTGGAAATTCTCGGCGGCTTGCATAGCAGTGTCAGCAGCAACATCGATTGTGGAAACTAGTTCACAAACCTGTCTGGTCCCTGGCCCGCCTCTTGAGCTCGGCTGTTGTCTTCGCGTTGCCTTCGCCGACATCGTCGACGCCTAAGTGGATATTGAGGAAGTTGGAGATCGTCTTGAGAGCGGCGAAATTATGGACGGGGGGCGTGCCGGAGAGAACCCAGATTCGCTTCGCTCCAGCTTGGTCACCAGCGAGAGTACCTTGCCGTCCAAGTACGTGTACTCATCGATGACTTTGCGAGCGAAGTGGAACATCTCCAGCGGCGGCGCTTTCATCTGCTTCCAATCCTTCCTGACCTGCGGCGACCCGAGCTTCCAAGGGTCGGTGTCGGTGCGGTTAGGCTTCTTCTTCGCTGGTTTCTCCATAGCGGTGGCCTTGCGCTTCGTACCCTTCTTCTTAGGAGCATCGACCTCCTTATCCGAAGAGGCCGCCGTGGAACTGCCGGATGTTGACGCTGCTTTACGCGAGGCTTTCGGTTTGGCAGCACCTTTCCGCTTCTTCGCCGGCGGCTCGCTCTCCTCAGAGTCCGGCTCCGGCGTCTCCTCAGGCTCGTCATGTTCGGAGGCCATCTTGAAATCGTCATCAGAGTCCCGCGCCCGCTTCTTCGTCTGCTTTGCCTTCGCCTTCGTTGCCGGACGCTTCGTGGGCTTTGCATCGCTGTCGTCGTCCGATACGACGATCGCCTTCTTCGCAGCGCGTCTTACGCCGACGACGCGGCTCGGAGCCTCTTCTTCATCTTCATCGTCGATATGCTTGAAGCCGGTGAGATCAGGACGTCTCGAGATGACGACTTCAACAGTGACGGACGATGATGAACTGACGGAAGGGGAGGGCGCCGGACTGGTTGCTGCACTGCTCACGACTGTGCTGCTCGCCTCAACGTCCACCTTGTGCGCCTCAGTATCCACCTTCTCGGTAGCGTCGCGCAGTTTCTTGCCTTTCAGACGCTTGGAAGGGATAATATTGGCGGCTGCGGCGGCAAGCTCCTCGTCGTGCACTGTACGGGATTTAGTTCACAATTCAATGAGCGATATGGGGAAAGGAACTCACTCCGCTTCTGGTCAGCCCTCATACTCGCCAACAAAGCGGCTGACCCCTCGGTCTTGAGGATTTCCGTCTTCTTCTTCAGGGCGTCCAAGGACCGGGACAGATGGGCGTCGAAGTAGCGACCCTCGCTGGAAGGAAAACTGCCACAACCCGCGATGGCGGCGATGTTATCCAAGTAGTTGTCACTCTTGAAGAGATTCGAGGCCGCGATGATCAAATCGGCGTCTTCGTAGTCCTCGATGGTCTTGGAGTTTATACTGGCGTGCGACGATAAAACCATGACGTTGAGAGTGTTCCCCGTGAACTTCTTCGTTTCCGACTCCCATTGGCGGATGAGATGGGGCGGAACTGTCACGTAGGTAGCGCTGATGGATATCTTGCCCGGAATGTCCTCCGCCTTCTCGTGCTCCTTGTTGACCTTCTTCTTCATACAGTCGATGAGGGCCAACATGATAGCCGTCTTGCCGTACCCGACCGCGTCAGCGAGAACGCCGCCCAGGACCTTGACCTCTCGCACTGCTCGGGCCTCGGCACGCCACCGCAAGGGCTCGAGAATGGCCTCGGATATCTCCTCTTCTGAGAACGATTTGGCGTCGGCCGACTCTTGCTCAATCATCCACGTCAGCGAACGGAGCTGCTCCTTGCGAAGGTTGATCTTAAAGTGCGGCGGTTGCTTATGCTCCTCGTCCTGTTTGTTGCTCTTCAGGGTGAATTTAGGCAGGCGGCTCGTTAGGGCCGGGATGTAGTTCGTGTCGATCCGCCATGACAGCTGAACAGGCGAGGTTTCGAGCGGAGTCGGAGGAAGACGCGACTGCGCGCGATGTAGCAGCGAAGGGAGGTTGATGGCAACCCTGATTTGTCCCGTTCCATTGTCGTCCTGTTTCCACTGCGTAACGAAAGGGCTCGGCCGACGCTTGAGTCGACGCTCGTAATCGCCGGCTTCAGATGCGTCCTCGATGGCTACCATCTTCTTCTTCTTGGCCGCTTGCACCCATCGGATAGCAGGTGTCCTCGGCGCACAGCGCTCACAGCGCTCAGCGTCGCCGCACGCGACGTCGTGCCACTGGTTGAAGACAACATCTTCGGCACGACTGCGCTCGAAGATCCACGCTAGCTGCTTGAATACGCTCCTTTCGTGGATCTTGTCGACGGTGTGCCAATCACCCTCCGGCCAGTGCACGGCCGACTGGCTGGGCAAAGGGATAACGCAAGACAGCAACGCAGTCGCACTAGAGCATGCATTCTCGCCCAACGAGTCGTATAACGCATGCGCGGGAGTGCCGAACTTGGCATCCGGGATAATCGATGCCTGGAGTTGATGTTAGCGAGAGAAAAGATCATGGTCATTATCGTGCGGTACCTTGAGGCCAACAGAGGCAACTGGCGTCCACTGACATGACAAACGACAGCGTGCCTCGCTTTCGTTCTCGTCCCTCGGAAGGTCCCAGCTCGGGTCCACCCTGCACACAATAGGACGAGTCTCGCCGTACTCGTATCGCCGCTTGCTGAAAGAGAAGACAAAGCTGTCCAGCTTGTCGAAGACGCGGTCCGGGTCGTACAGCATGTACAGCGGCGGCGCAGCAGGGTCGTCGCTGCGCCTCTTGTGAAGCGCTCCATTCGCCGTGCCGCACTTGTCGTACAAGTCATATACGCCGGAGATATCGCAGTCAAGGAAAGCGCGATCTTCGTCAGAGACACTGATAGTTAGGTGGGAGTAAACGAAGTCCTCCTTATAGTCCTCCAGTCCGAGGCGGTTGCGCCAGGAAGGGACTTTCTCTCCGGACGCTACAATGCGTATGGTGAACTCGCGGTGATTAGGGAGCGCAAATTCGAAGCGGCCTGACATAAGGTCGTCAGTGGCACAGCTCTGGCGACCGACGGCTGTCGACAGGACCCGGCGTATCTCGGATTGGCTGAGCTCCTCAGGTTCAGCCTTGGCGTAGAGTCTCCACTCCGGCCGTCCCTGCTGTATGAGTAGCTCCAGAGTGGCACCTGGCGAGGCATAGACGGCACTCCAAATCTCCTGGCGCTTCACCTCGACGAAGTGAATGTCCGACGAAGTTGCGCGAAGAACGGCGTCTCGCCACTTGTCCCAGATCTCGTCGGTCATACCAACACCGTCCTGGGGCCGAAGGGAGTCGAGAGAGTCAGCGCTGACGCCGGACACCCGGATACACATCGGAAGCGACGCCTTCAGCATCCGGGCTTGCTCTACGGGAGAGAGTCGCGGTTCCGACGTGAAGTCCAACGTAGTGAGGTCGCGGTGCTCCCCGACGCGGCTGCAACGTGCGCAAATAGTAGTCTGGCAGTCCGCGCATTGTAAAATGGGGCTAGTGGTCCGGTCAACCCTGCCTTCACATACACAAAGGCGGCGGCTGCGTTCAGCCAAGGAGAGCAACTCGGGGAGGGCAATCGCCTGCGTGGGTGAGAGATCAAGTGTGCGGAACACCAGGTTGTCGTCGCCGACGATGTGGTCCTCGGAGCGAGTGGCCAGATCCTTTGCTACTTCTTGCGCGGCAGTATCCTCGTCGTCTTCGTCCACGAGGTCTTTCTGCTTCTCGTATGACTGAGTCGCATCGCCGGCCTTCAAGAGCTTCATGCCACGTGTGAGGGCTGCGATGATGCACGTTCCTACGACAGTCGACGACATTGCGTTGCCGGCAAGGTCGGCCAGTTGGTCTTCGCTTTCACGCGTGAGAAGCAGCTTGTCGACAGGCAGACCCTGCAGCGACAAAGCCTCCCTACCCACTAGTGGGCCTCCACGATTGGTGATGTACGCGATCATGTTCGGCGTGAGACAAGGGCATATACCCACCGCATTGCTGCCCGTGGTGCGGTCCACGTTCTGGGACAGATTCCATACATGCCTGCGAGAATGAGCAAGCGCTATGAGTTGCAAGAGATATAGACTCACGTCTTATAGCTCGGGTCGACGTTGTTCTTGGCCATTCGCAGCAAGGTAATGTCCATCAAGTCCCATACACGCTCGACTTGGGCTGCTCCCCAGTCGTTCCAAGCATATTCGGGGAGCTTGCATGTACCACCTTGATGGCAACATCAGATATGCTGAAGCGTAAGATAAGCAGGAGCCATACCATTCTCCCAGTTCGTCATGGGGCGCTTGTTCCCGAGCTTCTCCTCGAGTCTGGCGCGAGCATGACGCGATTCACAACGGCCCCAGTCCGTCCGTGAGGATGACTTCTTCTCTGGCGCATTGTACGCCTCTTGGACAAGCTTCTGGCGTGATTGATATATGCGAGGGTCGTCGGATGGAAGAAGGAACGCGTCGATGGGCGAGGAAGCATGCCGCTGAAGGTCGGCCACGGACTGCAGCCATTGCGCGGGGATGTCGGACTTCTTCTGGTCGACCGCGACGAGATAGCCACGCACGCGAGTGTGGGGAATATAGTGGTGCTTGGTGTCGAAACGCTTGAACGTCGCGCTGTAGCCTTTCTGCTCGAAATAGGCCTTGACCTCTTCCCAAGGCGCAGTGCAGACATTCTCCATGACGACAATGGGCGGACGGTGGTTCTGTATCCAAGCCATCATGCCGCGAAAGGTGCGTGCCGATTCACCTGCACCGTCGATGTCCTGTTTTTGGTTGTTCAGGTTGGAGAAGTCGACGCAAGACGTGCCAGCCACAAGGAGGTCAACATCGCCGGGCACGGGGCAAAGGGACCCGAAGGCGGTATGACTGCAGCAATATCAGTACCATTCGGGAAAACCCCGATAAAACACGCACGCTTCATCGTCGCCGAGCTCACAGACGTCCCGGAAGAGAAGAGCGGGCATGAAGTTGCGCTCGATATAGCCCTGCTTGAAGGGCTCAATTTCGCATGAGAAGACGTGTTCGACTTCCAGCTCGACGTCGTAGTGTTCCTTGATGTATGTCTTGGCGAGGTCCAGTGCTAGCAATGGTGACTCTGTGCCCGAACACATAGTGGCGACGCGCAGCTTGCGGCCGGAGATGTGTTTTGCGAATGCTTCGAGAGCCGGTGCGCGACGCACGAGATCAGAGAAGATGTCGGTAATCTCGTGAATAGGAGGGAGGTTGGCGATATCTCTATCCTTCTTGACTCCCTTCGCCCCTTTAGCCTTCTTCGCTGCTGGCTCCGGGACGATGTCCTCGTCGTCCGCGCCCTCGTCATCCGCTTCTTCGTCATCTGCGCCCTCGTCGGCATCGGATACGGCTTCGTCCTCCACCTGGTCCGCGTCTTCCTCTTCTTCGTCAGAGTCTTGCGCCGGTCGGAAGTCGTCGTCTGACTGAGCCGCCTCCTCCTCGTCAGAACCCGCGTTCTTGGTTTCGTCGTCAGACGGCTCCGGCTCAGGAGCCGCTTTCTTCGGCTTCGGCTTCGGCCTCGCCTTCACCTTCGACGTGGGGCCACTGTTTTTCGCTATCCTCTTCTTCGGGGCGGCGCGCGGCGCGTCTGCCATGTCGACGTCGGAAGAGTCGTCCTTGGCTGCCTTCTTAGGAGGGGCGAAGCCAAAGGCCATAAGGCTCTTTTGTTTCTGCTTTGGCGCCATAACGACAAAGCCAGCCGGCGAATGGGATGATGGCAAGAGCTGGGTAAGAGCGCGACTACTATCCGACTAGGCGCGACGCGACCCGTCACAAAACTGTCACGCATCGCGAGCGCAGTTGTTTCCCACGCTCGTTATCTCAAACCTTCACGTGCCCGACACCCATGGACCGCGCTTTCATTGTGCAAAAGCTTCGTGATATATTCGGCTATGATGCACTGGACTGGTTTCACAGAGACTATATCATGGACTGGTGAAATTGACTGCTCTCTAACTCAGACCTTTCTCCCAACGTGTTACACAGGATGGTCGTAGGCAGTCTTTGGGCGGGAGCCTACATTGTTGGCCTCTTTCCCGTCTACCATCGAGAATTTTCGCCGGACGACCCCATAATATCTCATGGTCATCATCAGAATCAGTGAGTCTGTATTCTGCACGCGCTGAACTACACGATTACTGTGGGGCGATTGGAATAACGGCCCCATTTGCAGAGTGCCAAGCTGGGCGAATCACTTTACCGCTTTCGTCCTTCCTGTAGGCATGATGGCTGCTGTCGGGCTGAAGCGGCGGTCCTTCATGGATATCCACCATGGGACGCTGGCCCTTGCATCCTCAAGGTGAGTCCTGTATCTGTCTGCCGCCTTCTTTTTCACTGAGGAGCACAGAGGGTTGACCGCGTTCGTCACTGAATTTGTCAAGCACCTCGTTGGTGAGATTTGTGAGTTCTCAGCCTTTTCGTCTGACTCAGTCAAATAACAGGTCGCCTGCGCCCCGACTTCATGAGCCGCTGTCAGTGGGATGCTGTCGCAACCGCTTGCACAGGGTCAGCCTACATCAACGGCGAATGCTCTGTGTTTCTAACTAGCGCAGAAAATTATCCGCAATTGAGGAAGGTCGGAAGTCTTTCCCTTCAGGTCACTCATCCACGTAAGTAGTCAGTGAAAGGCTAGAAACCTGCAGCTAATGTATGCGTCGATACAGTGCGTTCAGTGGGATGATGTTACTCTCGCTTTGGATAGCAGGTCAGACCGGCGCGTGGTGCTTTACCGGACCTCCACCCGCAATGAGCGTACTGTCCAGCCACATGCTGAGGTTCTTCCTCGCGATGCTGCCCCTCATCTGGGCCACTTGGGTAGCTATCAGCCGCCTCGAAGACTACGTGCGCAATCTCCTTTGTTTAAAAAGCAATTTCTTCTAACACAGCGGCGCACAGCGCCACCACAAAGAAGACATCATCGTCGGCTCCTTGCTAGGCATAGGCTTCGCGACGATATCTTACCTGATGTACTGGCCTTCGCCCCTGCTTGCAGAAGGCGCGCACCTGCCACGGATGCTGTACCACGACGACGGACGGAGAGAGCAGGATCACTTTCAGCTATACGGCGTCGAGGGCGATATCGATATCGACAACACGACTTAATACATACATGGAAAAGTTGATTGTAAACGTAGGTGCAACTATAGAGAGGAGCTGGCTTGGGGGCTTTACATAGAAAAGAGTCCAATATGTGCACACCCTGGTATCATGCAGACGCGGCTCCCTGCCGCACAAACACCCATCTGTCCCCAATCTTCTGCATCCTTCCTCCAGGGCCGCCTCCGGCATCCCCTCCGTCGTCCATTCCTTCGCCCATAGACCCTGCGCCTCCCATCGAGGTTGTTCCCCCCATCGGCCCTGTTCCCACCATATAATCGTTCGGCATCTGCGGCGGGGTTGTGTCGCCGCCCAGCACGATGGCGTCCGTGTTCTGCGCCGCTGCACTGTGTGTGAAGTCGCCTCGGCCGTTCCCGAACCCGCCGCGTCCGCGGAAGCCACCCCGCGCCCCGCGTGCGCCTCCCCGCCATCTCTGACCGCGCATGGCGCCCATGTCGCCACCACCCATGTTGTTGTCCATTCCTATACCCTGGACCATGCCCGCGCCCTGCTGACCCATGCCCATGCCACCGATACCCATGCCTCCTTGTGCCCCGCCTGGTCCCATGCCTCCCTGCCCCATGCCCATGTCCATCCCGCCCCCCATCCCCCTGCCGGCCGCGCCCCACTGCTGCTGTTGCGTCTGCCCGACGACGAACTGCATGAGCTCCTCCGTCGACGGCATCACCCCGTAGGATTTATGCCACAGATGGCCCAGCGCCTCCCATGACGCTTCCGCCGTAAAATCGAACGTCGACGGGTCAAAGCTTTCGATGCCCGCAGGGCGCACTTGCACAGGCGGGCCCGCAGACGATGTATTCGCAGGTACGGACGTGAACATGGGCATCGCCGACACAGGCATCGACGAGGACACGGGCACGGACTTCTCATCCTGACTACTCGGTGGGGCCGGGGGCGGCGTCGCATCGGGCGGCTCCGGTGACGGCGACCGTATGTCCCGCCCAAATTCGTCCTTGCCCGACTCCACCATCGCCAGCCGCGGGTCGCGCCCCCGCGGCGGGCTCGGCGACCGCGCGAGCGACGGCCGGTGCGGCGGGCTATATGGCTTTATGTCGCGCCCGGGCCTGCCGTATCTACTGGGCGGGCTTCGCGAGCGACTGGACCGCCGCGGATTAATCCACTCCCTGGGCTTGCTCCTGTCCTCCCATCTGTTGTTACCCCTACCGTCTCCCCGCCCGCGGCCGCGGAATCCACCTCTGAAGCCACGGCCGCGACCACCACCCCGGTCGTCGTATGGGTAGTCTTCGTATGGCCGAGGTCTGTCGACGCTGCCTGGGCGGTCTTGTCGGTAGTCTCGACGTCCGTATGGACCGTTGCCTTCGTATGGTGGTGATTGAGAAGTACTAGGGTGTGGATAGCCACCATTTGGTTGTGCGTTGTATCCCGGCTGGGGTTGGTGGAAGGTCGTTGGAGCTGGCGGTGGTGTTGCGTGTTGAGCAGCTTGGCTAAGCTGCTGAATCAGAGCTAGGTGCGTCGGATCGAGCTGTGGTGGTGTGTTATTTGTGGGTGTTTGTCTGCATCGTACATCTCAGCAGGTTGCTCGGCTGGAGAAGCGGTGTGACTCACGTTGAAGGCTGTTTTGCGGCAGCGGCCTGCGTCAACAGCGCAAGCAACGCAGCCTGGGCATCGGCCGGTGCCGGCCCCGGGGTGGATTGGGTAGGCGGTGCGAATGCCCTTGCTGCGTTTGCCTGCACTGATGGGGCCAGCGGTGCATTTGGTGGCGTCTGGCTGGTAGACGTGCTACGTATTCGCGGATCGCTCGACTTGGCTACGTCGGATTCTGACGAAAGCAAACATATGATGATTCAGTTCACGAATTCGTTCAATTGCGCGGGCGATCGAGATGTAGATTGTACAGATGAAATGAGTACTTAGCGCAAACTCGATATGACAAGCACCTTTTTCGTTCGCTGACACCGTAGCCATCAATCCTGACAGCACTGACGGCGGGAAGGTATTTCCTTTGGACCATATATCAATGATTTTGTTCGCCTTCTCCTGTAAGCGCAAGGCGCGGGTTATTAGGTCGACTGCTCTACTTGACGGAAGGACGGGAGCGTGCCGGCATCTGGCCCCAGTGGTTCCTGCATGCGACAAGACTGTAGGTGCATACCACGAACAACATGGGCACAGAGCCGGCTGAGTTAGTATGCTCCTACACGACGCGCTCACAAGGAGGCTATCGCTATTCGGGCTACACGACGAGGGCAATACGGTCAGAGCAGCATATTGGCACGAACCTTGCCTTCAGAGAGACCGCAGGTCACCATATCATGGAATAGACCATCCAGTACCCCTTCGAGTTTCGACAGGAAGGAGTGCGCGTTGCCGCCAGAGGAACCAGAGCCAGAAGAGCCTTGCTTATTTGCCTTCGACCGAGCAGCGCGAGCAAAGGAGTCGAAGACATAGAGACTAGAGATCTTCGAAGAGCCTGACAGAGATTTGTGCGTGCGATAGAGGATGGAGACAAGCTGGGTGTCGTACTGCGCCGATCATGGACATCAGTCCAAGGTACGCGTGGAAAGACAATGCAACGCACCGCTAGCAGCTGCATAGCATCTGCGGTCAACGCGGTCATCTTCGACCCCGATAACCGTTTGGCTTGCACGACGGCTTTTAGCGCTGACTCAAAGGACTGCGGAGGGAGTAAGTCTTCGCGGCCACTTCCTGTAAAACTACTCACAGCAATATCGGGCATCCTTTCTCATCAGCGACGTCGAAACGGACGCGTGCGGCGGGCAGAAACAGCGACGAGCTGGTCGTGGGGGACGGTGGGGGTTGGAAGAGATGTCAGTTTGCGGTTGTTGACATGGCCCGTGCGTCACGCTCCAGACCGTCGCCGGCATTTTCGGCGCGATCTCCGCTCGCGACTGAGAGTAGCCGCCGGCGTCGAGGCCTTCAGCTCTCCTACTCTTCCCTTCGCCGTCGTGGACAGCCGACAGAGAGCCTCAGCGCCGCCTGGAATGTCATCCCGGCGTGCAGCAATCACCTTGGGGACCGTCGTCTTCCTCTCGTCACTGACTGTGAGTATGCGCCGCTTGTGGCGCGTGTTGTCGCGAACTGAGCTACAACGCAGGTATGGGGGGTGCACTATCAGCAAGAGTCTGAGAGAGAGGTCCATATTCTATGTCAGTCTCCCTACATCCTTTTTCTGACGAGACGTTTGCAGGCTATGTACCAGGGTGTTCTCAAAGACGATGCACGACGGCGAGAGAAGATGCTCCAGCGTCAACTTGATTTCGAGGAATCAAAGAAGAAACGCGAAATTTACGAGCGTGCGCAGAGCATAGACCCAAGATCACTAGAATGAACACCGTCTTGCAACCGCCTGAACCCCCTAAACTACCGCCGCTCCCGCAGCCACTTGTCCCGCCTTTCCCCCTTCTCACACACAAACGCACCAGACGTTGCGCGGGTCACTGTATCATTGGTATGGATGCTGCTCGTACCAATGTACCGGATTCTGTAATTTTACAACGCGATCTCTACCGCTCCTTGCGTTACCCTTCAAGCCTTCCTTCACTCGTCCCGTATCTGCACCTTGATCGCACCTTGCGTAGGGTCCGCGGCCGTTTGGAACGCGTCAATTGCGTCTTCGAGCGCAAAACGATGCGTCACAAGCGGACGAAGGTCAATGATGCCTCCAGCGACCAGGCGGATGGCCTTCGGGTACTGCACAACGCGTCAACTAAGTATTGCGTGAAGCAGAACCAACATCCATACCTGGTTTGCATACCGGTACAAGAAGCCCAGCTCAATCTCGTTCGCACTCAAGTGCATGAAGGGGAACTGGTGTACTGGTTAATTCCCATCCTTCTCGCTACGAAGCTGGACTCACGTTCTGCTCAGCCCGGCCGACACCGATGATGAAGACCTTCCCGCCAAACTTGCTCGCGTAGATCGCCGTGTGGATGCTGCTCTCCACGCCCGTGCACTCCATCGTCAACTTGATCGGCATGCCCGCCGCCTCCCGCACGCGCGCAGCGTTCTGCTTCGGCGTATCTGCTGGGTCGATGAGGATCGTGCGCGCGTTCGGCACGAGCTTCTTGGCGAAGTCCAATCGGCTTTGGAAGAGGTCGGTGATGACGAGGGGCTCGGCGCCTCCCGCGCGAGCGCAAAGGAGAGCGACTAGACCGATGGGGCCGGCGCCGCTGGCGAGGAGTTAGCGTGGAATTCAAGCATGAGGGCCCGTCAGGCATACGTGATGAGGACAGCGTCACCGAGTGCGAGCCCGGCCTTCTCGACTGCGCCGGTGACGACGGCGAGCGGTTCGCAGAGCGCGCCCTCTTCATACGACACGTTCATCGGTAGCTTGTGGCACCATTGTGCGGGGTGGACGTGGAAGCGGGTCAAGGTGCCTGTGCTTGTCGGTGTCGTCGTCATTACGACCTCAAAACCCACTCACCATGGTAGGGCGGCGTAGAGCAGAAGATCTACCGCTCAAATGAGTCTCGCGCCGCACGAGAACAACACAACAGAACTCACCACATCCGGGCAGGCATTGTACTTCCCCGTACGGCATGCTTCGCACCCCGGCTGCGAGCACGGAATGCCAACCTCGAGCGCGACACGATCGCCGACCTTCAAGTCAGTCACCCCCTCGCCGACCTCGATGACCTCTCCCGCAGACTCGTGGCCCGACCCGCACTCGTCGGTCACGATCATGTCGCCGATGCCCCCATGCTTCCAGAAGTGGACGTCGCTCCTGCACGCGTCCCGTCAGCCGGCCATCGTCGAGCGCGATCGCGGGTCTTCGCAGTCTGTGATTTTCGCGCAGGACGCACCCGCAGATTCCGGTGGCGCGCACATGGATGAGCACCTGTCCGGGCCCCGGTGTTGGCTTGGGTTTCTCGACAAGGTGCACCTCGTGCTGGGGGTTGTAGAACGCCGCGATGTTCGCGTCCTTGGGCGTCTTCTCGCCGATGGGGACGAGGCGGAACTTGGGGTCCTTGAGAACCTTGGCGGGATCGTAGATCGCGTGGTTGGCGGTCAGGACCATTGCGGACGGCTATGTAGGTTGAGTGGTGGGCGATGGATGGAGGACTTGTGTCGAGCGGCGCGGCTTCGGCTTTGGGAACACGATGCGCGTTATCGATGTACGCAGCGGCGGCCCCTCTAGCCCGGACAATCTCCAAACCCCGCACAAGGGGCCGGGGCGATAAATATCTGGGGTGCGCATGTCCACATGAACCGGGGCGTCACACGGAGGCAGAAAAGTAAGGGGCGGGGCGGGACCGGATGAATTTCACGTGATGTTCAACTTTTAATGCCTGATTTTTTAGTTGATTTTTGGGCATATTCTGTCTGCAACGACCGCCACGAGATCCTAAGAGGAACCATGCATTGATCAGTCGAGCTCCTGTGTCAAGTTATCAGCAGAAGATATACAGTCAAGTCGCTGGCCCGATACCACAGCTGTTTCGATTGAAACCAAGCGAGCTGACCCGTCCAGTGATCGAGTGTGCGCGGTCCTTTGATACGGAACGTACGGAAGACGCGCATACATGATCCGAGCGCGGACTTCCTCGCAAGAGTCATGGGCACTCACACCGGGGGCGAAGTCCAGCTCACTTCGATATGAAGGGCGCTAGACTCACTACGTCACTCACTCACCGACTCACCATGTCAGTCACCTCCCAGCCTTGCAATGAGGCGCCAAATTCGACCTTCTAGGAGGTCGATCGTTCGAATCCCGGTGTCAACAGTGCACA
Source organism: Schizophyllum amplum (assembly GCA_007026445.1). NCBI lineage: Eukaryota > Fungi > Basidiomycota > Agaricomycetes > Agaricales > Schizophyllaceae > Schizophyllum > Schizophyllum amplum. The sequence continues at coordinate 191,178 of VDMD01000041.1, read as the reverse complement.
ACTCGACCTTGTTTTCCCCCTCGCGCCACCCGGTGAGGCCCTCCAATGGTACAGGACAGCTACAGGGGTGCTCTAGACAGGATCTGGCACACAAAAATGGCAATTTTTATTGCAGCGAGAGGCAAAACTACGCCGGAAGAGCGAAGTGAGTGACATAGTGAGTCGGTAGGTGAGTGACATAGTGACTTTAGCGCCCTTCAAATTGAAGTGGGCTGGACTTTGCCCCCGGTGTCAATGGGCACTGGGCAAGACACGTACATTGACAATGATTCTTGGACAGTCATGCACTGAGTCACTACGCGTACAATAGCCTAGGTCTCGTCGAAACAAAGCAACCTGCCTGCGCCTCGCCGCCTATTCAGACGCAGGCCCCTTCGACGCCGCTTGCACCAGCTGCTGCAGCATACCCTCAATCCGCCTCTGCCTCGCCTCCATCTTATCCAATCTCGTCACCCACCCCGGCGCCGCTCCGGTATCCGCACGCGTATCCACCACCTGCTGCGCCGTCACCGACGGTGCAGGCGACGGCGACGGCCCCTCCGACGCGCTCGCCGCGATCGACGACGCCTTCCGCGGACTCACCCCCGCGCTCAACACTTCGCGTTGGCTGGGCGACCCCTGCACCCCGCCGCCCTGCTCGGGGCTTTCTGATAGCACGCCGTCGCCGGTGGCCCCGCTCACCACACGACCCAAGACCGGGAAGCGTCTGGGCACCGCAGGTTCTGTCCTTCGGTGCATCGACGACAGCCGCCGCCGACTCGCCGGCCCGTAGCTGACGCCCTGCGGCGGCGAGGGAAAGTTCACACCTGTGGCCTGCGGCGGGCTCGACACCTCGCTCGCGTTGTCCTCCTCCTCCAGTAGGTCGTCGTCAACAACCAAGGGCTGAAAGATCTGCGCGAGCGGGCTCGTGAAGTTCTGCGCCGCCTCAAATCCGCGGTTCATCATGGAGTTCGCTCTTGCGCGCAGCGGGGGCGCATTTTGTTGCATGGGTGTTGTCGTCATAGGCGAGTGTAGCGGCGTCGATGGCCTGCGTTTGGTGGCAGTCGTCGACGTCGATAACCGCCGCTGATGTTGGGACGGTGGCACCAAGCCTACATACGGCGATTGCGGTTGACCATTTTCGATCTCGCCTTCAGAGCGCGTATCAAGAGCGCTAGCGCCGAGCTCGTCTTCAATCTCAAAGATCTTGAAGTCACCATTGCTTCAGCATCTCACGCGAGCAGATCCGAGGAATACAAGTACCGCGGCGATGTCCCCTCCATAACCGGCAAAGCCCTCAAAGATGCCTGAGGTGTCATATTAGTCTTGTCGTGCAGATATAGATGTCGTACTCACTCAAACGGGTTATTGGCCTTGGCAGAGTATCGAAAATCTTCTCGGCCGTCACAGACAGCGTGTCATAGAACGAGGTCGTCCCATATTTCTTTGCTTGCCTTTCGTACAACGCAATCCCAAGTAAAATGGGAAAGCTAGTGATCCGGATGCAGAACACGTTCACCTGCGATGCAGTATTAAGTGTATGCCAGTCCGACAAAGGAAGAGGGCACACCCACCTTGTGGAACCATCTCGGAGTCAAGATAAAGCTCAACGGGAACATAATGCAGACCGCGAGGAGGTTGATAGGAGGGTGATAAGAGAATAGTGAATCTGCCTTCACTCTGAAGTGACCAGATTAGCATCATCATGCTCACAGTTTATGATGAACTCCCACCCCTCGATAGTGGAAACGGCGCGCCGGAACATGGCCTACGCAAGGGTCAGTGACATGTATCAGTCGTAGATTCAAGGGCACACCTCAGCCACGGCATCCTCGCTGATAGTCGCAAACGTATTCGAAAGGATCTTGAGTCACCACACTTGAGCCATCTCGACAATAACCTCGGGAGAACGAACTTACAGAGACAAGGACTGCAATGTGATCAGCGTTCGCGATCACTGTATCGTAGAAATGATGGGCTTACCGGTCAGCAAGAGCGTGTTACTCAGGCAGGCGTAGGTAACCATGAGAACGGGACCAAAGTAAGGGTGAAAAGTGGCTGTTTTGTGTCGTCAGAGCCGCACACAGCATAGCAATGTGATCTGACGGACTGGCTTTCTCAAACCCGCTGGCGTCAAGCCCAAACCAGAGATCAAGCATCCACCATGCGATGGTACTATGCCTCTGTCAGCGAAAGCCGGCAGGGCAGCCTTATATCTCGCTCACCTTGCGCTATACGGCCATGGCTCGTTGCGACTCAACCTACGTGTATACTTCAGTATCACCGGAGTGGTCCGTAGGTGGCTCATACGCACGTCCACAACGCATACAAGAACCCGCAGAAGCAAAACGCCGCGATCAGCATCAGGACCAAGAACTGCATCATCATCGCCCGCAAAGCCAGGACCATCAAATTGTCCTTCAGCGTCACAAAGGCCAGTCTAGGTCATCGTCAGCCTTGCACCACATCATGTTCGCCCTCTCACTGGTCAACGCACCTCGGAAAAAGCAAACAAGCAATGAGAGCCAGAAGATCTATGCCTAGCGAGCGTGCCCATTTGCCTGCTGACTTGTTAAAGAAGGGCCAACATAAAAAGGGCGAGTGGTTTGTTAGAGGGACAGGCGCTTACTAGGGTGCACCGCGCCGTAGACGCGCAGAAACAGATAGACGAGATACGTCGTCACTAATCGACGCAGCTCAGTTCTCGGCCTTCAAAAAAGCATACACAAGCGAAGCGAACCCAAGGCCATGTCGAATCCATTCTATAATTTAGGTCGGTTATGATCACGCCAATGCAGAAACGCCGAGACGTACCCATGTTCCTTTCGTGTATACTGCGCGCAGGTTCAGCATGGACCGGAGTGGGCAGTCACTGAAGTAATGCACCTCTGATGCCGTGCTCTTGCATAGCGGCGAACTTTTCCAAGCTGAATCCGAGGGCGTACACCATAAATATCGTTTCAGCCGCGTTGACATTGTCGCGCTCTGAGAATTCTATTGCCACCACAAAGAGGATGAAGAGGAGGACGAAGCTAAAGGCATCGTCAGCGATTGAACTTGACACGCATCCGGTCACATACTTCCAAAATTCGAGGACTGCACGGATCGAAGGAACCTTGAGACGATAATGATCAAGTAACGGCGCCTTGTGAGGGTCGTAGTAATGTATGGGCGTGCGTTTGTACGTCTGTAAGGTGGTCAGCCAGGAAGACACCGCACAGTTCGCTTGAAACTCACGTCTGACAATATGGAATGGCTACTCTCGGCCTGGTATACGCACTTCCCGCTAACAGTGTTGTGAGCGTAAATCTGAAAGCGACTTCACAGTACGCACCTCCAGATAGCGTTGATGACCTTCTGGCATGGCGAGCTCTTGATGAAGCGCTTTGCTTTCCCTACGATGGCCATTTCGATGGCGTTCCCCACTCGCTCTTCAAGGTCATCCCGGTCCTCCTGCGCCTGCCTCAGCACCTCCTCGTCGGCGCCATTGAAGACGGGCCAGGTGGTCGTCACAACATGCGCCAGTCGAAGCGTGTTGTCGCCGTAGTCGCGCAAGCAGCGGATAGCGAGTAATTCGCAGAGCTCAGCACGCGTGCGACTGACGGGGGACGTGGACATGTTTTCGTCGCTCCGGAAGTGTGCGCGGTTGAGGAGGAGGCAGAAGACGACGGACATGTTGCCTGCACGTTGTAAACTGCCATATTTCTCGTGAAGAGGTCGGATGAGGGTATAGGTGAGGTCTGGCGCGGTGAGAGCTTCGAACGTGAGGGGCGTGTCTGCGTGGGTGGAAGGCGATAAGTACTGGAAAGTCAAGCAAGTATAGACAATACGCGCCGATGAAATGCTAATGGTAGGTGTCCGACATGAGGTCAGCCCTACAGAAGAGAAGAGCTTCACATACAATCATATCCTGCGAATCGTGTTAATAGAAGACTTCGCGAAAGAGAACATACTAACGTTCTTGATCATATGTATGATGGGGTACACCGGCGTGACTTCTATGTCGTCCCTGTTGGTACGCAGTAAGCATGAGGTTTGATGCTCTCGAATGGATCGTCCAACGCACCTGCTCAAGAGCGGTTCGAGCTCGTTGAGATGGTCGCTTTCTCCCATCATGACGGCGTAAGACAAGGAACCTAACGCGATGCTCTGTCGTATTCGGTTTCCCGTGCGATCTATGACCTTGCGATGACGGCTCCAGGGCCTGCGCGACTGCGCCCAGTTACCTTGAGGAGCAGCCGTCAGTAGCTAGGACGAGCGACAGCCGGTGTCCCTTGGTAACTGTGATACGAGGAGATGGTCGAGAGGAAGGGGAACGATGGCGCTCCGCTAGCCTCAGGGGTCCGGCCCGAATATCCCGTGGCGGAAGTCGGCTCAATCTCCGGTCCCATTGTTCTTAGCGACCAACTGAAACTTTGGCTGTACCCTCCTCAGGTGCAGAACGATCGTCGTGTCCCACTTTTCTGTGCGTTCTCGGGTATCTTTGGGTTTTTCAAAGCTGATTGTAACAGCAGTAAACGGTCCTACATCCGCACGCCTCCTCGGATGGAAAGAGACGATGGAAAGGCGCCATCCGGATCCCTCCAAGAGCTGGTGGTCCATGCTGCAATCTATAGGCCGTCCGCTTCCACTCTAGACGATATACGTTCGGGACACATTGTTACAACGCCAGCGGAGATCCAACATATATCCACTCAGGCGGATGACGCGAGTCGAGCAGCCAGCGCCTTGAAGTTAGAAATCACTCGCCTCCGCGCGGTTGTCTCCGAGATCAAAGGGTACGAGCGGCAGGCCGTCGCTTTTTCAGCGCAGCAGCGAGCTCTTATTTCTCCCGCTCGACGACTGCCAACGGAGACTCTGATGCAGATCCTTGGCTACGTCTGTGCTCACGTCGAATTCAGTTTGATAGAGCCAAGCTATCCCGTCGTCGTCGTCAGCCAGGTCTGCCAGCGATGGCGTGCTATTGTTCTAGACTCGCCACCCCTGTGGTGCCCTGAATTCCGCATCGCTATTGCCGAGGAATGGGAGTTGTACTACTCATCCGAAGATCAGGACATATCTCAAATGCAGAAGAAGACGGAGCAGATGCAGATCGCTCTCCACACGTACGTGCAACGTTCAGGCGGCGCACTGCTTGCCGTGCGGATCGTAGGCCGCGACAAGCCAGAAGAGCGGCAAGCAAAAGCCATATGCTGGTGCATTGTGGACCACCTCCCCCGCTGGCATTCCTTACGGGTAACCACACTGGTCGCTATCCACGTACCCCGTTGGAATTTCCCTCTCCTCGAGAGCCTGACAATCGAATACTACGACCCCGACTGCTACAACAAGTATCTAATCAACCGTCTCCCAGATCTACCTCAGCTACGGAAGGTCTCCGTGCCATGTCTTATGCATCTACCTTGGGACCAGCTCAAATGTCCACATCAGCGACTGGATAGGTTTGCAAACCTGCATGACGAAGATCATAGTACCTTGCCATCTTCGCCTGCAGGCCCTGCGCATATCTATCGAGTGGACGGGTGGTGATCTAGGCGTCCCTTGCGCGCTGCCTGAACTCGCCCGGTTGCACATCAACGCTGGAGACGCCGAGGTAATCGCATATTTCTTCGGCCACATCACGACTCCGGCGTTGACGCATCTCGCCATCCGAGGGGCCTCGCCACAGTCGCCCAGGCTCTTTCATAGCCGAGCACGAGGAGGATGCGCGTCGGTTCTACGCCGTATCCAGGCAGCTCGTTGCCCGCTCAGGATGCCGCGTCACGCACCTCGAGCTCGAGAATGCATCGCTGGAAAGACATGTTGTTCTTCACTGGCTCGACGCTTTATGGTCGCTTGAGCATCTCCGGATTCTCGAGACCTCCGATATTGACTTCATCCAACGGCCCGGTTCAGCATACGATTATGATACACACAGGAAGAAGACACCACCTTGCATCAGTCAAGAGCTCCTCCTCGCAATTATTTAATGACGACTCCGGGCTGGAGCGAAGATACCGAGCTTCTGCCACCCATCTTGCCGTGCCTTGCATTGTTTCACCACGGGGGAAAATTGGCTGAAGCATATCAAGATGAGGAGATGCGTGGCATCGTACACCGTCTCTGTCAATCGAGAACCGACCCACCGTTGCTGTTCACTGCCGATGGTGCTGGCACGGTGGGATGACGATACAAACACGCGGACGGGCGACGGCTGACTACGAGTGGCCGCCACGGTCCTGAAACTCGCCCAGAGGAGAACAGGAGAAGGTGGCGACGTGGTCTCGGGCTGGTGGAGCACGTGACCGCGTCCTGTTCTGCCATCGTCTCTCGTACTCGTTCGTACCGTCGCGACGAGCCCGTCTCTATAGCTCATCTCTGCCGTACGAAGTCACAATTATATTTCTATCATCCCTGCCTTTCTCTTGCATCTTAGAGCAAGATTACGAGCTCTTGCTGGCCCTCGACCTTGGCTGTACAGTACTTACCTCCATCGCCTGGTTTTACTATGCACTTCGGATATCGTGGTGGTCATGCGCATAGCACACTGAATAGGCATATTGCCTTCTGAGATGTTGATGAGGCCTCAGAGCTACAGTCAGTCTTTGGGCACCGATATCTGAGCAGTAAACAAAACCAAACATCCCTGATTCTGGTGTGCACGTGCACACCCATTATTCTTTTGCTCCACCACCAGCTTGCCACAGAGACAAGGGCGTCTGTTCGCCTTCTCTCCCGGAATGGACAACGAGGAGCCCGCTCCGCGTGTGGCCTTGGACCTTACACATATAGTTTGTACGTCTGACGTGTCCATAAATTTACCGAAGCTCAACGAGCAGGTTAGACCCCGACGAGTCCCTGCTGTCATGGTTTCTTGCTCTGGCATCCTTGACGCCTATACTACTCATGGTACGGCGACTTATCCGCTCCAATCATTATAGCTAAAGTTGCCTTAGCCGGCGTACGCGGCCTTGACCGTGCAAACACGCGAATACGTCGTGCTTGTCATGTGGGCGGGCCAGCTCGCTTGCGAGGCGTTCAACTGGGTCTTGAAGCACATCGTCCAGGAAGACCGTCCTTATGGTAGGCTATTTGTATGCGTGATGACGAACTTCTACTCATCGCTCGCTCAGACCAAGTGGGCAATGGCTACGGATTCCCGTCATCCCATTCCCAATATATGGGATTTTTCTGGGCATTTCTGACTTGCCACCTCTACTTGCGGCATCGCTTCGCGTCTAGTGGAAACGCTGCGCTTGACCAATGCTTCAGGATGTTTGTCTACGTCGGCATCGCGTGTCTATCCGGCGCTGTGGCGTATTCCAGGTGAGTCCCTTGTTCGTGCGTGAATTGCTGGCCCAACCTTATCCTTCGACAGGTATTATCTGATGTACCACAGTGTGCGACAGGTCGTTTGGGGCTTTTCCATAGGCGTCGCATGCGGTAGCGCGTTGTACATGCTGGCTGTGCAGATACCGAGGAGACGACCGAACTCGCTCCTTGGGCGTTTCAAGATGTTCTTGCTCACGAACCCTGTGTCGACTTGGTGTCAACTTCGGGACGGTTGGGCGGTATGGCCGGACGCGGGACGCGAAGCCGAATGGCTGCGGTGGAGATCGGAATGGGACGTCCTACGCGCCCGTGAAGATGCCAGGAAAAACATGTAATGTTCTGCGTCGTGCGCTATCTATTCTTCGGACGGAGGCGTCATCTCCTGCAGGTATGTACGACGGACAATACGTTCCTTCCGACTCGGATCCGACGTGCTGGCGATGCGGGAAAAATGTGTTCGGCCCTCTGGCAATGCCCGTTCTCTCGCTTGCGCGTCTCGTCCGAGTCTATGTACCGAATGTACTTATGTCGTAACTAAACGCTCATATATTCATACATCGCCACTACATACCATTATTTCTCCTAGGAGGGCGCCAGGCCTAAAGTAGCGCCACGCACGTGTAGAGTGACTTCATAAGGCCCTAGAATTCTTCGAAGGCTCCTGTCTGTTCCTTCGCAACTTGTTCTTATACTTCATCGATGTCGGTCAAGGAGATTGCGACCAAGCCTTTTGAGGGCCAAAAGCCGGGCACCTCTGGCCTCCGTAAGAGGTGCGTGTCGCGCGGCGTCCATCGCTTATCTCGCTCACAACGTGTCGCGTCCCCAGGGTCAAGGTCTTCCAGCAGGAGGTGAGCAGCGCGGCGCTCATCGATGGGACGCACGTTGGTGACCGTGGCCACAGCACTACACGGAGAACTTTGTCCAATCCATCTTCGACTCCATCGACCCCAAGGGCGCGACGATTGTCGTCGGTGGCGACGGCCGCTTCTTCTCACCGGAGACTGTGCAGACGATCCTGAAGATTGGCTCCGCGAATGGCGTTGCCAAGTTCATCGTCGGCAAGGACTCGATCCTGTCCACCCCCGCGGCTTCAAATGTGATTCGCAAGTACAAAGCGTACGGTGGTATCCTCCTCACTGCCAGCCACAACCCTGGCGGCCCGGACAACGACTTCGGTATCAAGTACAACGTGTCGAACGGTGGACCGGCGCCAGAAAATGTGACGAACAAGATCTACGAGAAGACGAAGACCATCTCGAGCTACAAAGTCATCGAGCTACCGGATGTGCGTGCCCACATCTCCCTCCGATCTTTCGCGAGACTAACGGCGTGTCCTGCAGGCTGACTTGTCCAAGATTGGCGAGACGACTTATGGTCCTTCCAAGGTCCAGATCATCGACTCCGTCTCGGACTACGTCGAGCTGCTCCAGTCGATCTTCGACTTCGACCTGATCAAGAAGTTTCTGCTCACGAACCAGGACTCCTTCAAGGTCCTCTTTGACGGTCTTCACGGTGTCACGGGCCCGTACGCACACGCGATTATCGTCAAGGAGCTCGGCCTATCCGAGTCCTCCGTGCAGAACTGCACGCCGCTTCCCGACTTCGGCGGCGGGCACCCGGACCCGAATCTCACGTACGCGCACTCGCTTGTGGAGGCTGTTGAAAAGAACAACATCGCCTTCGGCGCCGCGAGCGATGGTGACGGTGATCGCAACATGATCTACGGCAAGGGCGCCTTCGTCACGCCCTCCGATTCGGTGGCAATCATCGCCGACTGGGCCGAGAGCATCCCATACTTCAAGAAGGGTGGAGTGAAGGGTCTCGCGCGCAGCATGCCTACGAGCAAGGCGATCGACCTCGTCGCGCAAAAGAAGGGCCTGGAGTACTTTGAGGTTCCGACCGGCAAGTGGGAATTTGCTAAGTAATGAGCGCAGCTGACGGGGACAACGAACAGGCTGGAAGTTCTTCGGCAACTTGATGGATGCTGGCAGACTATCTATCTGCGGTGAAGAGTCCTTCGGTACCGGCTCCGACCACATTCGCGAGAAGGACGGCATTTGGGCTATCGTTGCATGGCTTAACATCCTCGCCGCCGCAAACGCCGACTCGCCGAATAAGCTCATCGGCATCAAAGATCTCCTCGAGCGCCACTACTCCATCTACGGTCGCTCCTTCTTCTCTCGCTACGATTACGAGGAGGTACCATCCGACGGTGCCGCCGCGCTCGTCAAGAACCTCGACGACCACCTCAACTCGGGCTCGCTCAACGGCCAGTCCTTCGGCGGCGGCGAGTTCAAGGTCGCGGGCCTCTACAACTTCGCGTACACGGACCCGATCGACAAGTCGGTGTCGAAGAACCAGGGGCATGTCATCACCTTCGACGATGGCTCCCGCGTCGTCTTCCGGTTGAGCGGGACGGGCAGCCAGGGCGCGACGGTGCGCATGTACATCGAGCGGTACCTCGGCCCCGACGCCAGCAAGGCGGAGCTCGCGGAGGAGGCGTCTGTGGGGCTCAAGGGCCTGATTGAGGTCGCGCTCGAGATCAGCAAGTTGAAGGAGTACCTCGGTCGCGACAAGCCCACGGTTATCACGGTTAGTCTGGCGAGCATCGTTCATCTTGATGACTGGCTGATGCAACATTTACAGTAATTGGGGAAGCTGGAAGCAAGTGGAATGGGTGTAGTTCTTGTATCATAAATTCACAATGCTGAACAACTGGTGTGAAGTCCGACTCGTCCATCTGATATCATGTAAGCACATGAGCCCTTTGCCAGCGTCCTTCTTCGGAAAGGTCAGCACTCAGCGATGTATGAGCGGCATAGTACAGTACGCTAACCTTGCGATGCAAAGGAGGTACACTTTTCCCTCACTCTTTTCCCCTTGTTGCCCACGGAGGCACACCGTAATCCAAACCTCCTTCTAAGTACCACGCATCCATATGGACCTCATTTCAACGTGCCCACACAATCGACAGTGAACAACAACGGCGGATTGCTCCTTGATTGGCAGAGACGGTGGACGATGTCACGCATCTCCGCTTCCTGGAATGCGTACTTCGTGGCGCCCTTGTGATAGAACGATTTGAGACGCGGCAGGATGGTCTGTGGAGGCTGGGTGTCTTCGTTCCAGCCGGGATCTGTCATGGCGAGGAAGAGGCTTTGACTGATGCAAGAAGGGGTCTTTTCCATGTACGTGTAGTCGTATGCTGAATCGGGCTGTTGGATTATGTCGATATAGGAGGTATCGAGGATCCGGAGATGCTCATTGAAGGGACGGTAAAGCGTCCAGCCAGCCAAGAACAACATTTGTTTCCAGTGATGCATTCTCGAGCGCAAGGTGCGTGACGCGGCACCCTGAGCGCGCAACGAACTGCTCGCATGCATCCAGGAATTTGGGAGTCCTTATTGGACAAAAACGCAAATTATGTTCCGAATCCAGTTGACGTATGTTTTGCGCCGTCACACTCATGCGTGCGTGACGATTGGTGACGCCGTGATGGTTGTTACTCACTTAAGTGCCTGCCTTGTCCTCCGCTCGTGGTGCCGTTTGTGACCCATGGGCCATCCAATGCTGTTAGCTAAATGGTATGCAATGGCGAGAACGACTCTGTCTCTTCTCCCATAAGCACGGCAATAACAACTTCCTTGCTATGGCTACTAGAACTTCGGCACTCCCGGGCCACCGTCTACGCGTTCCCCTAAGCAACAGGAGATACCGTCTCCTCTGTCTCTACCAGCGCATCTAGAAGGGGAACGCTCCATCTCAGTTGTAGAGCATGTTAGAGATCAATCCCAGCAGTGTGCGGGTGCACCGGCCCTATGCCGCCATGAGGCCTATGGCTTCGACCTTCAAGTTGGTACCCGAGCTTAGAAGGCAGTCTGTGCTCCTATAGTCTCACATGCATCTGTGGATGGCGCGAATGCAGACGAACAAACCATCGAAGCAAGGGGACCGCTGCAAAATACGAACGTTCACGCGTCTCACGCGTGATCACGGATGAATCATGCGCGATTCACGTGTGAACGACAAAATTCACGATAATCATGCGTGACACGCAAAATCCTGTATTTTTGTCCAATAAGGACCCTCATACAGGAACGAATCCGCATCCTCTTCGTTCCTGGCTATAAAATGAGCATCTTGACGTTCTGGATTTTGCATCTCCGACGTAGCACCTCGGATGGCGAGATGCGTCAGCGCCGGAGTTGTGATGCGGGAAAAGCAACGCGCGGCGACCTCGACGTATCCAGCGTTAATGTGCAGCCGGCCGAGTTCAGGCAGCACGCAAGGGACGCCCAAATTGCCATCGGCCCATTCGATAGATACGCGCAGGGCCTGCAGGCGAAGATGGCAAGGCGCTATGAGTTCCGTCATGCAGGAGCGCAGATCTATCCAGTCGCTGATGTGGACGTCCGTGAGCTGGTCCCAAGGCAGACACAGAAGACATGGCACGGAGACCTTGCGTAGCTGAGGTACGTCTGCAATATGGAGGATATGCGCCTTGTTGTAGCCGTTGGGGTGGTGATAATCGATTGTCAGGCTCTCGAGGAGGTGAGGAGTCTTTGCAGGTTCGGGCGGTTCGTTTTTGTTCTTTCTGCGTCTACGAATTTTGTGCAAATTGTCGAAAAATTGGCCTAGGTGAGTAGCAATGACCGTGGTCATCTGTAAGGAGCGCCAGCGGCGGAAGTGCTCCGCAATGCACTTGCATATCGCTGTTGCTTGTCGTTCGCCACAAAACTTGTCGCGCACGATACATACGTCAAGCGATGCGCTGCCTGAACGTTGCACGTACGTGCGAAGGGCAGTCTGCATCTGCTCCGTCTTCTTCTGCATTCGAGGTAGGTCCTGATTTCCCGAGAAATACCACTCCCATTCGTAGGGAATGTCGGCGACAGCGATGCAGATCCCTGGGCACCACAGGGATGGTGAGTCGAGAACGATAGCACGCCATCGCTGGTAGACCTGGCTGGCATCGACAGCGGGATAGCTTGCTTTCAGCAAGCTGAATTCGACGTGAGCACAGACGTAGCCAAAGATCTGCATCAGAGTCTCGGTTGGAAGTCGTCGAGCGGGAGAGATAAGAGCTCGCTGCTGCACGGAAAAGGCGACGGTCTGTTGCTTGTGCTGTTTCATCTCCTAATCTCTCGCTGCAACGCGCTTGCTGCTCTGTCCGCGTCGTCCGCCAAAGAGGATATACGGTGTACCTCCGCTGACGCTGTGACAGTATGACCCGAGCGTAGAGCGTCCGCAGTGGTAGCGGACGGCCTGTAAAGTGCAGCTTTGGCCATCAACTCTTGGGGAGAGGCGGCCAGCGCCTTCACATCCTCTCTTTTCGCTCGAGAAGACATGCGGCTGTGTGCGCTAACTGCTGGTACGTTCAGCTATCACATCAAGGACAAGGTTGTACACATACGCTAGTATGGGACGCGCCACTCGCCTTCAAGCTGAGGTCGAGTTCGTGAGTATTGCTTTGGCGATCGAGGTTGACAAGACGAAGAAGAGATTCCAGGCAGTCTTTCTAATTGTATCTGGTTGATCCTACCCAAGGGGCGCTCCTCGCTGGGTCCTCGACTTTCACTGGTTCTCAAGCTTTAGTCAAGCTCAAGCTGCACCCTCATGGCTCCAGCCCCGTGGTTCAAATTGGTCGGGAATTCCCGAGTGACTTGCACTTCGGCGTTTGAAATTGGTACATAAATCCGCGAGTCTTCAGACCAGCTTTAATACATCCCAGACACTGATACCCAAAGGACATGCTTGAGAGCCTGATCGCAAGCAAGTGAATGCAACTGACAATACGGACGCAACCACGAGCGGCTACACTAAGCGCGTGGTGAGAGACGGACCTCCGGAAGAAGGACTACCGTTATCATAGACCAGCTGAACACGTGAGAGCTGGGATGAGGGATAGCAAGTCAAGAAGGTGAGGGACGCATGCGCTGCATCTCTGCTCATACCCTCAGCTGGTCTCGAGCTCTCGATTATGCTCACCTCTTTAAGTCGTATTCTGCGTGGCGACGGCACTTCACAACCTACCTCGTCGACAACATCCGGCTCGGAGCGTCATCATGAACTTCAGCTAGCATCCGAGGTGATTGAACGCGCAATGCAGTTCAATGCTCAAGAAGAAGGTCGGCTAGACAGCCGTGCACGGTGCGCATCGCTCAGCAGGCGGACACGGACGGCGAACGCTGCAGGCAGCTCCGGACTTCCTGCCACTTTTATGAGCGGTACCGGCGGGATGCTCACGATGATGACCTTGGCGTATCTGCCACCGGAAGCTGCCAGCGATACGCTATCGACGAAGTCCTCGTCACTTACGCAGCGCACGAGACCGATGTCTATCGAACCTCTTAGCAGGTCCTCGGATGACGGTCTTTTATCTGCGGATTTGAGGCAGGCGATGCCTAGGGACACCAGGGCGCGGCCAAGTCTCAGCCATACGCCGGGAGATGTCTTCACGACAGAGACACTCTGCGAGGACGTGTCTATGCTGGCCAGGTCCTCCTCTGCGTCTCCTTCGCGCAGATGGAGCTTCAACGACGGCTTTACTGGCGATGTCACCTGCTCTGCGTCATTCGGTGTGCTGCTTCTTCGCTCTGCCCCGAGGCAGTACTCTGATGACCGCACCATAAGAATCGATGGACGGCCCCGCGCTTGCTATAGGATGCGATGAAGGTCTTTGGGTAGGATTCCGCCGTGACTCGCGTTGTAAGTCGCTTCTTTATATGATCGCATTGTCTTCTGACTTCCATCAGCACTGCGGCGCGTGCCACATTTACGCAAGGTCACGCAGTGTGTAGCGTTGCAGGAACTGCGCCTTCTACTCGTGTGCGCGGAGAAGGTGTGTGTAACCGTCAATCACTCACGCCCCCCATTTTTATTCCCCTTCCACGCAGACCCTGCATGCGTTCCACATAGATTCCTTCCTACCGCTCACAAACAGCTTCGACACCTCTCAAGCTGTCTTCCAGACCCTGGGCGGCATCGGTAGCGTCGACTTCGTCCGCGTTGGTCGATTGAAGAGCCGTACGCTCGTCGCTTTCGCGTCTAACCGACAGGTGAGCTGAATAGACGCTCCATAGTGATCCACTCTATTCACAGACGATCTTAGGGCCGGTGCCACATTCGCATCGTTGAACCGGTCATGGACAAGTTTCTGGACTCACCCATAAGCCCTGGCGGCGCGCGTCAGCGACAGGACTGTTTCCGCCCCTTTCAAAAATTGAGTGTCGAAGGGGACGCGCGCGATGTAACATTTCTCAAAGCGTCTGTCGTTGTCATCTCGCAAAGAGGGTTCGAGATAATGAAGTTAGCAGACCCGTGAGTCTTACTTACCGTTCCACATCATCATCGACAGACTAATCATGCGCAGGTCCAACAATGCATTGTTACCTGTCACGGATAGCCCCCACCTCTCGAAGTTGGCTGAACCACTAGACACCCACAAAGCGCTCGGCATGTTCCGTTCGACGGAAGACGATTTGAAGACGGACGCTGAGTTTATTCTCTGTTACGATAGTGCGATCCTTCCTACTCATTCCTGATGCTGACTGACTTGTTTCTGCCCAGCCTTTGGCATCTATATCAGCAACCATGGGCACCCGTTACGTGCTCCAATTGCCTGGGAGATGACTGCTGCCTGCGTCGCGTACCGTGCTCCATACCTGCTGCTCTTCTCGTCGGACGGTATCGAGGTACGGCGTTTACGTTCAGGGAGACACGTACAAACACTGCGGCCTGGCCATGACGTGCGCTGCATATGCGACGGAGACGAGGGACGCGCGAGTGTGCACGTTGTTACACGCGCTGCAGGGATATCCTCGTCTGCCTCTAGCGAGTCCGAAAGCCTGCAGATTCTGGACCTCATATGCGTGCCCCCCTATGCGAAGGATCCACTGCGGACGGCCGATCCTGTTGGGTACTTCGTTCGAAATTGGCAGGCTGAGAACCTTGATATCTGACCATTTCGCAGGCTTCATGCAGAGGAACAACCAACCCAGACGCCATGTGTTCCAGCGTGCGTGGTAACATCCCTGTGATGTTTTGTCATCGTTGAATTTGCTTTTTCAGTGTTCAGTTCAGGAGGCAACCTGTTCCGATGTCCTCACGACAACAAGCGCGCGATTAGTATACACGGCCCTGCCTTTAGATTGTAGGCCACGGCTTGCACAACCCATGGTGTATCGGAAGTACTAGTAATCGACGACAGTCGGGCTGATGCGTCTACATGTACAGTACGATCATGGGCTGAGATTCAGAAGAGTTGATCGTGTACTTAGGAGTTCATCTAAATGTCGGTTGGCTGGCGTTCCCAAGTCTACCTGGGCTAGGGATACGACGGGATAAAGTCGTAGATAAACAAGGCATTCTTGTCCGACCTGCCTACACAAAGCCTGCCGCTGGCTGCGCAAAAGTCATATTCGCCTCCGCCTTCGAGCCATTCCCGAATATCCGAGAATAACGTGCCCCTCTTGCGCCCAATGAATATCGCTCGTCCTTGTGTGCCGCCGCAGATAGATGCGGAGTGTACCATGATCTCCCTTCGCCCAAGGTCATTGAGGTGATAAGCCACCGTGACCTTGTCCGCGCTCTGCTTCGGCGCTGCGATGCGAAGGATGTTGTGTTGAACCATCGTGCCTTCGATGCTGAGGGGCGTGTCACTGGGATCGAGGGCCACGCAAAAGCGAGTCACTGTTTGGGTGAGAAGACCGCTGTCGTTAGACGCGCAAGAGACGGCAGAGTCGACAATCAGAGCATCGGCAGGCCGTCCGTGGATATAGCTTGCATAAGTGCACCTCATCGGATAGTCACCGTAGTCGTCAGGTCGTAGATACAGCCTTTGAATAGGGGCCCCTACGTCGATTGTTGCTGGGATTATGCCGGACGAGGGCGATAGAGGTGGCAGGTTATAGGCAATCACACAGTGTTTGTGTCTGATACCGTAGACGACGTGATAGTCCGTCACAGCCGTCATCTGCACAATGATGAGAAGCTGCTCTACAAGGCTTACGAGCGTCCTTACATCAGGATGCATCCCCTCCCCGTCGATAATCCAGCAGGCGACGGTACCCCGTTCGTAGTCCCAGGCGCCGACGATTCTGGGTATATCGTGGCTTTCAAACAGAACGCGACTGCCGCTAGCCCCGAAAGACGCGCAGCCGGCTCCTTTGAGATACCCCAACATGTCCATCGTAGGCGGGCTTTCCGAGAGATTTAGCTCGTATACGATGCAAGCAGCTTTGTTTCCGTTTACGTCGTATTCACTTCCGCTTCTGTAAAATCATCAATCAGTAGAAAATGACGGGTTTTCGGTATGACTTACTCGTACGCGTTAACGACTAGCCGAATTTTGGACGTAGCCGGGTAGTGGACGATGTCCTCCAAGTCCACAGCAGCATCGGCCCATGCTAGATTAAGACCTGGGACGCCGTCGATAGTGCCGTGGACCGCCAAGCAAGGGCGTTCGCCTGAGGCCAGGTCCCAAAGTAGCAGCAGGTCTTCGGTTCTTCCAAGCACGAAGCGACCTCCAGGCAGAAGTTTTACTCTCTCCAACTCATCGTCCTCCCATCCGCCGCTCGGGCCGCAATCAGGCAGTCGGATGGGAATGCGACGACTCTTTAGAGGGAGGAGTGTATGCGAAGGTGACAGCATCGCGCGGTGACCAATGTGAAGAAAACGATCCGGTGCGCTAGCAGCGTATTCCAGTTCCTCGCGTGGCATGCGGTCAAAGTCATACGTAACGAAGGGAATGCCATGGGAAAGACAGACGCGCTTGAGAGCGTCCAGCCACACAATACGTGCTTCCGTAGACCCTGATAGTGTCTTGCAAGTCTGAATCAAACCGGTTAGATACGTCTTTTGAAAGCGGGTGTCAGTGCTCAAGTACTCACGAGCCGAACCGAGATGATGACGCCCGGCGTCGAATAGGAGAAGATTAGTACGAGCAAGTCCAGAGGAAGTTCAAGCAGAGATGTAGGTCGGTCATGCATCGTGCAGTTGAGAAAGGGTCGTTGAAAGCAGGCTTCAACAGCTGGCGATGGTGGTCAAGAGCAAGTCGCGGCACCGGGCCGAGCCTCCCGGCAAATGGTCAACTCTTCACTAGCGATGATTGATAGGCAAATCGCAGGTCGGCGGTCAGAAGCTCGACAATCGCAAGAACACAATACATATATATGTACCAGGACAAGGTCGTGATAATAAATCAAAGGTATCATATCTCGCCTAACGCTGGCCAACAGAGAACATTGCTATGTACACACACATCACACCGTCAGTTTCCCGCATTCACACCCTCTTCGGTAGCAACAGGCGTCTTGCCGCCTGCAAACCGCTCCCGGAAGCCGTCCAGGAAGCTCTTGACTGGCGGCAGCTCGAGGAACCAGCCAAACGGCCCAGGAGGTTTGGCGTCGGGGGCCTGATAGTTCTCCGTGCGCGGACGGTTCGTCGGCCGTTCATCCTCATCAGCCGCCAGTCCAAGCGCTGCTTCCTCCGGCTCTTCCTCCCTCGCGCGCTTCTTGCCACTCGAGACCGGGCTGGCGTCGGGAATCAACGTGCCGTCTGTGGAAGCGACGGACGGTGGAGCGTGGGCAGCGCTGGCGCTTCCCGCGAGACTGGTGCTTCGGTCAGAAAAGAGCCTGAAGAGTGTCAAGAGGACGCACTTCTTGGGGGTGCAAACGGTCTTGTGCTGCTGCCAGCTCGCCAAGTTGTAGTCCCCATCACCCTCGAGGGTGATGGTAGCATCGCAGGCCTTACATTCGACGCTCTTTGGCTGTGGGTCGCGCGCTTGCTTGTCGTTGAAGAGATACACTTGCCGCTGGGCGGTAGTTACACGCGCGCTCGGCCTGTTCGACGCTCAGTAACACAACGCAGGGCGGACGACCGGACATACACTGAGTCTGCGCAACTCCGTTGGTGGCGGTTCCAGCTGGAGAGACTGTTCAAAGATGAGTAAAGACCGTTTTCCGTCGTCGATGGGATGTCCATACGCATATCGCTGCTTCGACGACAGCTTGATCCACTTGTGGCACTTGCGGCAGAGCGCCTGGAACGGCTCTACCTCCTCCGCGCGCGAGTCAGCCTCCAAGATAGCCTTCCTCTCCGGCTCCGAGCGCCTGACAGTCGCCTCCGACACGCTGGGCGCCGCCGCAGACGCAGCCTCGTCCTCCGCGTCGTCTTCGGCAGCCCTATGATCATGTCAGCCACAGACACCTTCAATATTGCAAGCCCATTCTCACAGCATGGAGGCCGGGACCTTCTGATCGCACTTCGCCCTGTGCGTCTCCCACGGGCGCACCGTGTAGGTCTGCTTCTTCCCCAGCCCAACGTGCTTCTGGCATCGCGTGCAAAACGCGCGGTGGGGTTCAATGTCCCCACACTCGGGCTGGTTGCGGAAGTACTCGATGCGCTCGGCCTCGGTGCGGCGGATCTTGTTGGTGCTGATGAAGGAGTCGGCGACGGACGCGCCGTCGTCCGTCTCCTCCGGCTCCGCGTCCTCTGGCTCGTCGCGACTGGGCAAGGGGTCAGACATGATAGTTTGGCGATTGAGAACATAGTGGACGCGTACGGGGGAGCGAACCGGCTGCGCGAGATGGGCTTGCTTAGCGACGCAGGTGACGCGATATCTGAGCCTTGCGCGGCACGGCGAAGAGAGCTGATGGAGGACGAGTTGCGGACGTGTGTCTTCTTGCCCTTTGCGGAGGACTCCGGCTTCTGGGAGGGGGAGGAACTGCTGAGGAAAGGGAAACGCGTCAACATAAACAAGCGCCGTTGACGCGACTGAGCGCTCACATCGCATCCGCCTGGGCAGAATCTTTGGGCCCGGGGACCTGTGGTATCGTCAGATATAGCTAGAGCAGGAGGGTCATGCCACGCGCCTTGAAGCTCGGCGCGGCCTTCTTGTTCGCAGGCGTTGCGGGTGGCGGCATGCTGGCCTTGGGCTTCTCCTCGTCGCTAGAACTGTCGGAGTAGGAGTCGGAATCGGACCTGCGACGCGTCAATACACGTTCCCTTATCGATCTCAGACGAACGCACTTGGCCTTCTCCGCCTTGGCCTTCCTCTGCACGATATGCACCGTTTAGTGCGTGCCACGGTGGTTGTTGACGATATACGCGCCTTTGAATGACCCTGGTACGTGCGCTTCACGGTGTTCCTAGATGACAGTCGTAATAAGACCAATGAACGGTCACAGGGGTGCTTGCATACCTGACTGAGGGACTCGACATGACCGTCGTGGGGAGAGGAACACCGGCCCCGCGGAGCCGCCGGCATTGGCACTGCATTGGCAATGGCAACGGCCATTGTTGTAGTCACGTGATGCAAGCAAGCATGGACCCACAACAATATCTAAACATCGTGTGATCTTGCAAGAATTGGGTACAGTCAAGGTACAGTCGATCAATCGATCCTGCAGCACTAGATGCTATAGGTTTGAATGGTGTAAGTGTACAATTTGCGGTAGTCCATGTGGTCTAGTCAGTGTTCTACATCTTCCCCTTGTCGCCACCTGCAGCTTCGGGGCCAAATACTTCTCCGAACGCTTTGCCGATCTCGGGAATCAAGTCCTGAGTTATCATGCCACGACCTTCCTTCATGTAGCCACGATGACTCGTCTGCCGTGTTACCATGCTGGCACCGACAGCAGCGAGCATTGGAATGCGCGAGATAGGTAGTGATTGGTCACTGAATTACAGTCAGACAACCACGCGAATACCAAACGAAAAATGCTCACCCAAACGAGCCATCCTCATAGCACTTCCCCCATGCCAAGAACGCACCCACACCTCCGCTCAACACGTCGCCTTGCCCGCCACAACGCTTGAAGCCACCCATGACATCAACTTCAACCTGTTCCGACGTCGCCTCCTTCTCCGCCTCGCGCCCCTCGAGCTTACTGGCCTTCAAATCGGCCTCTTTTCCTGTCGTGTCAACCGCGATGATGTCCGCGCCGCCCTTCTCCAACACCGTCACGCCGCCCAAGCGCTTGCTCAGGTCCAGCGCGCGCTTTTCCTTCGGGAGGCTCGATTCCACGCCAGCCTGCTCCATCAGGCGCTTGAACTCCATAACGTTCGGGGTGATGACGGCACGGCGGTAGCCTCTGATCAAGTCGAAGTCCTGCTGGATCATATAAAGGCCGTCCGCGTCGAGGACGACGTACATGCCCTGCTCGCGGGCAACTGAGAGTGCCAGACGGGCGTAGTTCTGCATGTACGGCTCGCGTCCGAGGCCTGGGCCGATGACGAGCGCATGGAGGCGGGAGAATAGGGATTCCAGCTCGGGCTTGAGCTTGGAGGTGCTGGAGTCCTCGCGGAGGATGGGGTGTACAATGAGGTCAGGGCCATAGGCCTTGATCGCTTGAGCTGCCGTGGGCGAGCATATGACATGAGCCAGATCGGCGCCCTGAGGTCTCTGTCAGCGTCCACAAGCCGGTGATATGAGAGCACAACGCACGTATCGGAGCGTCGAAATCGATGCAAAGTACGGAGCGCCAGTATAACTAGGGAGTTTGTCAGCTTGCCTTCGCATACTAGCCCGGTGTCCCGCTTACTCTAGCGCGCCGCCGAGTACACCAACACGTCCTATGGAAGCATGAGCTCGATACCGTTCGACGAGTAACGCGGTACTGACCTGACTGCCCCTTGTGTAGGGTGCCGTTCAGCGGGGGAATGAACTGCTTGATCTGGTCGATGATAGCACGGGAGACGGGCATGGTGAAAGTCGAGAGCAAGAAGGAAATGGCGCGTCCATCCTGGTGAGCGGCAAGAACAAGGTCATGCACCGCTCATCATGCGTGATGTCATCTCCTGCGCGCCACAATTTGACTGTCTCCGATTCCTACGCGCGCGCCGCGCCTCTTGGATCTTCCGCTCTCTTTCATTGTCAATGACAGGACAGTGGATGGGCTTGTCTGCAACCGAGGTGGTACTCAGCTATACTTATATGGCTTCTCGTGGACAAGGAGCTCGTGTGAAAAGAGCAGCCATGGCCAGGACTCACGTCCCTCTGAAGTGAAGCTTCTCTTTGTCAATAGCCGTACCGTACGTGTGTTGAACCCCAATTATGTTCAGCGGCACTCAGTATATTTGAGCACGCAATCCGGACCCATCCTCCTCCTTTCAGACCTAGTTCTCCTCCTCCATCTCCTCCATTGAGTCTTCCTCGCAAGCACTCCTCCCGCACGACGAGAGATACTTATCGAGCAAGTCGCACTCGATCATCAACCCCGTCTTCTGCATCTCAACCATCCACTTGAATATGCCAGTGTTGCGTTCGAACCATCTTCTTTCGCCCACATTCAGGGCGCGCTTCCGTGTGAGGTTGCGCGCCCGAGGACACCGTCCTTCCGCCGTGACTCCACCATCGCCTTCAGCTGGTTCACGTCGTCCGAGTGCCAAGACATCTGCCGGATATGCAACGACAGCCGTGTCAGATTCGGGAACACAGGCTCATCCTCCTTGTAGAGGAAATTTTCCTCGAAGAAATCGCCGTCGATACAGCACAAACGGTCGTCGAGGTCCTTCCCGAGGCCCTCCAAGAGCTCGAATTCCGTGACACCTGGCAGCGCGAGTAACACTTCGCGCAGCGCCTCGACGCTCTCTGCCTCTGCGAGGGTCTCGAAGCCGATGCTGAGCGAGGTGATTTGATCACCGCAGCGTTGCGCGAGCGCGAGGAGCGCGGTCAGCTCTTTGTCCTCCCAGCGTTCTTCGTCCTCAGGGTCGATGTTTTCCATGCGGAAGACAATCTTGTGCAGAGCGGGCGCAGTGAGGTAGCGACAGAGCTCGGTGCCTCGGTCGCGGACGTCGAGCAACTCAAGCTTGGGCAACGTGAGCGGGGTGCAGTCTATATCGAGGGCATTGACCATGGAGAGGGTGAGGTGTCTGAGCATCCCGCATCCAGCCAGGTACATCAGCGAGCGCCTGGAGGCTGCCGCGATACCGAGGGCCCAAGAGTAGGTGGAGGTCGGACAGTTGGGCGTAGGGAAGAAACACTTCCTGGGGACGAAGTGGGCCCATGATCGTCGCATGAGTGAGCTGAGGTGCATCGAATGTCAGTCGAATCCCTCCACCTTCGCCTTCATCATCATCGTCCTCTTCATTGCCGTCCATATCTTCATCCTCGTCTAGCGCCTGTTCCCAAATTGTTTTTTTCACCCGCGAAGGTGCTGTCTCCAGTCCTATCCGAAGCTCACGCAGTTGCAGTGCGTGCACCTTCGCCTTTTACCCAACCGCAATGGTGCGCGGGAGCACAAGGTCTGCTTTTTCCCATCGAGATGCTTGCTCGAAAATATTGTCCCAGAAATGCTTGTGTTCCTCGACACGGTCGGCCGCAGGCTCCGTGACAGCTATGCGAAGGCGCACGGGATGAGGCTGCGAATGCACGAGCGCGGCACGCACGAGATGATCCCAGCCTCGCTTTGGAGGGTCATCTGCGTGGATGTCGTCCCAGAGTATCGGACTTCCGAGAGTCACAGCGCGCCAGTGGCGGCATACCTGCGCGGTGGCCATCGCAGTTATAGGTTGAGAGACGTAGGAGAAGATATGCGCGAGACGCTCGACAGAGAGGTGGTGAATGGGTGGGACATCAGGGTCGGGAGAGGCCATGTTGGCGAGCGAGGGCAAACCCAAGGGTGTGAGTGCGTCTGGCCGTCAGGACCTTCTATTCTGCGAATCGTGTGTTTGTTTGAGGGTCACTTTCGCGCTGTAAAACGGACGGGACGCACCTTCGTTGTGCAATCCGCTGGTTGCCGCTCCTGACTGAGCAGGTGGAAGTATAAGCAAGATGAGTTGTCGCCGGCGAAGACGTTGGCCGCTTCCCACTCTACATTGCCGTGGGCCTACATTGACGATGCATACCATCTTGGTGTACGCATTATCTGCAGTGTCGAAGACAAGCCGCACTTGAAGCCGGATGGCCTGTACTACTGACCGGACGTCCAAGTCGATGGGTGCCGGTGATGATATGAGGGTACAGGAAACGCCGCCATGGTTGTTTACGTGGTATGACTCATCGATCGTGAATCGCCGTTGCCCTGCTTTTTCTCTCAACCTTCTTGTTCGACGAGCTTGAGGCGTACACTGATGTCTGCGTCTGGTCTGTGTACCTACTATGCCTCACCGGGTCACCGTGTTTAGCGAGTTCAACATCACATGTGACGACATTTTTCCGAGGGCCCGCGGGGCGCTAAAAGCAGGTACGGGAAGATCGGGACGGCGCCCACTCTTGCCATGATCGTTCGACTCCGAGGCGCCTTGCAAGCTGGGCAAATAATTACAATAAGTCGTCCGATGGGCAGCAATGTGCCGTCAGCATCAGCGTCGATGAGCACAACAGCGACCACAACGATCCCGACGTTTACGACGCTGAGGACCTTGCGCGAATGGCGCACGCGCGCGTTCGCGCAGAATCAGTCGGTTGGCTTCGTCGCCACAATGGGTGCATTACACGAAGGACACATGTCTCTTGGTAAGTGCGGGACTCTGCTGTTCATTACGCCAACTGAACGCAAGCAGTTCGCAGGTCTCTGGCCGAGAATGACTTGACTGTCTGCTCCATCTTCGTCAATCCCGCTCAGTTCGCGCCACACGAAGACCTCGCAAACTACCCACGCACCCTCCCTGCCGATCTTGCCGCCCTTGCTGCACAAGAGATGAACGGCCGCACGCCTGCAGCTGTCTTCGTCCCAAACGCTATGGAAATGTATCCGTCAGGCATCAGCCAGGACGTCTCCGAGCAGCGCGGGACCTTCGTGGAGGTCAAAGGATATGGCGACGAAATGGAGGGCCGCAGCCGGCCCGCCTTCTTCCGTGGTGTTGCCACCGTGGTCACCAAGCTCTTCAACGCCGTGCAGGTACGTGCGCACCAGGGTTGAGAACAAGAAGTTGCGCTGACGGGGCGCACTCAGCCGACACGAACGTACTTTGGCCAAAAAGATATCCAGCAAGCGCTTCTACTTCGTCGGATGTGCCGAGACCTGCTCATGGCGCATCCCGCTGCGAATGAACTTCACATCGTACCGACCGTGCGCGACTCTAGTGACGGGCTCGCGCTCTCTTCGCGTAACGCATATCTAACAGCGCCAGCGCGACGCGCCGCTATCGTAATGCCCTCCGCTCTCGCTGCTGCTCGCGAGGCATGGGAAGCCGGCTTGACAAAAGACGATTGCGTCCGGGCAGCAGGAGAGGTCGTCGCAGAGGCCGCGGAACGCGCCCGCGCGGACAGCGCAGCAGACATCCGATTCGACTACGTCCAATTCAACGACTCTGATACTTTCTTCGAGCTCTCGGGCTCAACAACGCGGGAGATATGGGCACAGCAGTCCCCGCATCCGGTCATTCTCAGCGGCGCTATTTGGGTCGACAAGACTCGGTTGATCGACAACCATATTCTGGGTGATATCAACGGAGTCATATACTAGGTGACATCTGGCTTTGCGTGCGGCCCCGCACTGTACCTCTGGCATGCAAGCAGGGGTGTTCGACCACATAGGCAGAATTGCAACCATGTACATATATACAAGCTACTCTTGATCACTTCCGTTATCAACTTTGCTAAATCATTGTATGTCATGAGTTTTTAAGAAGTTCGACCACCAGAAGCCGAGTGGCGAGCAAGCCAGATAATCCCCTTTTGGTCTTGAAGTTGAAGGACTTCGAAAGTTGAAAGTTCGAAGGTCAAAATTACTCCATAAGGACTGCCTTGTTCCCGATAAGGTAGTATCGCCGACATACTTGGCAACGCGAGGCAGCGCGGCAAGAGAGAGCAGAACATGCGGCAAAGTTCAATTTAGACGGATGTCAAAATGTGGAGTCAGCCTGGAGTATCCAGTCGTCGCATATATGAAAGGGAGGAATCAGTTGAAAGGCCTCTAGGTAGTATCTTGCATGGTCCGTGAGCGCAGCGCATCGCGTGTGTACTTATACTTACCGAGTCATGCTAGGATTACTACAGAAAGTCTCCGTGTTTATAGCGATGTCTGCGAGGAGTCGTCTTCGGATTCAGATGAGTCGTCTACTTCCATGCCCATGCGCTCTCCTGTAGCCTCTTCCAAGCACGCTGCAAGACCCGAACCGTACTCGACGGTCATCTGATGCCGTTCCTCAAAGCCGCAGTCGGGCCCTTCGAAGCCCTCCATCCATGGCGAGAATCGCTCGTCGATCTCGATGTGAAGTGACGGGGCGGTCCGCGAGTCGCAGACTCGCTGGATCTCGCTTCGAAGCGCGACGTTCTTCCTGACCCAGTCGTACACGCCTCCTTCGACGTGAAGGGTTTCCAGCTGTGGAAGTATGTGGTCCACCCAGTATTGGAGATGATCGTCCACGTTGCCTATATCTTTCCCCTCCAGAGCGAATAGGAGTTGATGGCTGAAGTTCGACACCAGCCCGTCTTCGTTGTCATCGTCATCCTCGAAATACGTGTTCTCCGTCTCGAGGATCGTGAGGTGCGTCATGGAAGGAAGATGTTTAAGCAGATGGGTGAGGAGGGATGCCGGGAACAGGAGGTACTGCAGTTCAAGATGTAACACGGGGCTTTGCGCGAGACACTCCAGCATGTGTCTAACGACCAAGCTCTCATGGGGTTGTACGACGATTACAGTCATGTCCTCGTCCTCTTCGCCACCCACAAGAGAAAGGTGTGCCATGGCGGGAGCCCGAATATTGCGAAAGAAGTAGGCCAGGACGTCAGAATCATCGATAGTGAGGTGAAGCTGCGCTAGATCAGGAAGTCTGGCAGGTTTCTTGAGCCACCAGGCCACTACCGGGGTATCCGAGTGGTCTTCAGAGGACAGCGAAGCGCGTAGACACTGTACCGAGGTACAAAAACGCAGGAAGAAGACGAATTTGTGCACAGCCAACCATGAAGTGAAATGGATATATGTGAGCTGCTGCCACGGGACCAATGCCTGTTCCTGTGTAGGCGACACCAACCGCCGCAGATGTGGAGACGTGATGAAAGAGACAATGAGGGTTTCTTCCGGATCGTCGGGCGTAATGACGAGACTTTCGAGGAGCGTGGCCTCAATGCATATGGTGTCCTCAGCATATACCTGCTCTTGGATGACCGACACGACGAGATATTTGGAGAGATACCACGGAATGTCGCAGGATCGCCACCGCGGGAAGTATCTTGCGAGGCTCCTGCAGAGCAGCTCGCCTGCACATCGTGCGCCTGGCGTACCCAGCGGAGACATGCGATCCCAGAAGCGCACGTCGAGTGGCAGGTTCCCAGAGTGTGACAGATAATGTCCTAAGGCCTCCCGTCTCCTGAAAGGTCGCGCATCAACGCATATGGTATCGCCTTCCTCTTCCTCCTGCACAGCGCATTCGGCGTCGATGATGACTCGCAAGACTCCCGTCCAGAGTTGTTTGTGATTCAAGACAACTGCTCGCCATCGATGGCAGACGTGGCTAAGTACGATTGTGGGGTAGTCCGGGCGAGCGATGCTGAAGGTGGCGTCGGTGCAGATGTGCGGGAATATCTGTAGGAGAACCTCCGGTGGGAGTCGCTGAATGGAAGCCATCTCGCCATCGCTTTCGTGCTCCATGATCGGATTATCGAAAGATATCCTCAGCCTCTACGAGAGCATACTCGACAATACTGGCGCACAAGTCTGAAGTCAGAGAAGGGCTTGGAGGGGGGGGGGGGGGGGGGAGTTATATAGACACTCACATTGGCGATGCTGTACGAAGGCAACTTGAAGCCAAGCCACAAATGCGATTCTGCGAACGCAAACGACTTGTGACAGCGACGTCACGTTATGTCACTCTTGTCGGTGTCTGAATGTCAGTGTCAGACTCAGAGTCCGGAAGGACGAATACACCAGAAGTGGCATTCAATATGCCCCGGCGCATGCTGCAAGCATATTGTGAGCTTATTCCAAATAAGCGATGCATAAAGACGGCGGGTTCATTGTGGTCTTTTGGGTGGCATATTGGCCGGGACGGCCTCCGATTGGCTGGGCCACGGTATGCTCTTTCAATCAGCCCGCCGTCTTTATCCTTTGCTGATTCAGAATATGCTCACAGTGAGCTTGCAGTAATCTCCGGGGAATACTGAATCCCAGATCTGGTGATAGCTGCATTCCATCAAGCGCACATAAGATTGCACTGAGCGCGTTACCATATCAGAATTATGGTACATAAAAGCTCCTTCCATACCCTTACTCCCACATAGAGCTGCGATACTACGATCCAGCCGTCATCTCCAGCAATTTCTCAATACTCTTCCCTACATCGTTCTCGTTCGCCTCCAGCACAAGCTGCACCACCTCCCTGTCCATTCCCGGGAAGATCTGTATGAGCGTCGCCTGGTTCGCCTCCGCCGCCCGCGCCGTCGCCAGGTCAATCTGTGCTTGCACCCCCGGGATGTCTAGCCCAGGCGTCGGCGTTCGCGAGACGCTCTGCGCCGCAGCCAGACTCCCAGGAGGCGGCGTGCGTCGTGGAGGCGGTGTCGGTGGCGGGGTGCCCGCAAGAAAGGATGTCGCTTGCGAAAGGAAGGACGAAGCGGATGACGAGGATGGCGGCGGCCTGGTCGGCGTCTCGTCTGCGCCCACGTAGGCGGGGCTGTATCCGGGCGCGTATGCTGCGGGAGACTGCACTCGCCGCACACGCGGCTTGTATGGTGTCTGAATAGGAGGTTGGCCCTTCGCGAATGTCGGTGTCTGCGGTCGCGCCGTGCCACTCCCCACGATATATTGTCGTACTTGGTCTGGGTGAGCCCAGGATGGTCCTGCAGGAGATTCGTCAGCAAGATCAGCATTTACCAAAGCATAGACGTACCACCGCCTTGAGGTGGCGGAGAGTCCGGCCGGACAACCCCATCGACAACCTCGCTGAATATCCGCCCGATGGCGTTCAATGGTTTGCTGATCGTGTCACCCGTTTTCTGGAACAATCGCCTTGCATCGTCCGATATTGGGATCGAGGGCAGTGACAGCGGTGTTGCGGATTCCTCTCCAGCGTGCGGGGTACCTGGGGGCATCTGTCCTGCTAGTGGTGACGACGGTACCGACATGGACGAGGGTGGTCGTGGCGGAAGAGACGCCATAGAGGATGATCGTGGTCGCTCAGACAGGGTGGAAGATGTGCGCTGATGCGTAGGAGTCGACCATCCGGAAGACGGTAGTGGTGGGGATTGAGTTGCCTGCCGAGGTAGCGACTGAATAGCTTGCTCGACGTTCCTGTGAGGACGTCTGTATACAACCCCTGAGCCCATAAGTCCGAACTTACCTCTCAAAGTCCTCTTGGGTAATGTTCGAAAGGGATGTGTGATCCATGGTCTCGATGAAAGAAACGGCCCCCATCTGCATTACAAATTGTCGGTCAACGATTTATGTGCGGTCTCAAGTACTCACAAGACTACTGAGGTAGTACCCAGCTTCACTTTGCAGCTTGGCCGGATTTCGGAAACGTTGTATGAACCTAGAAACCCGTCAAAACAACTCTATCAAAGGTACGAAACATGACGCACTCCACATTACTTAGCAGGTGTTCTGGGTTCGCCTTGAGTACGACAAAAATCAACAATGGGATAAATGCGTCGGCCGACTCGTCCTTCTTCAAGTGCCGGATGAGGCCTACAGTCAACAAACATCAGAATCTTGCGAGGCAAAGCCAACATGGCACGTACCGAAGATGACTTTGCAACAATTTAGGATGCAGATGACCTTATCCCTCGGTGCTTTATAGTGGTTCATCTTCAACAGCTCTTCGCCGTCAAGGTGAGATGCAATTGCGGCACGCGCAAGCAGCGAAGCCCACCTTGCTGAGCGAACATGAGAAACCCGTTGGCGCTGCTGGTATCGCCCTCATCCGGACTTGACAGGTCGATGTCGAGGTGCTTCTCCTCTACCCAGCCGAAGAGGGCTATCCTCTGGCTGAGCACGCGATCGCGCTCGAGGTCATCCGTTGTGACCGGTCGTGAGGGTTGTAGATGGGGGATTGATGGAGTGAAGGTACTTAGAGGGTGTCAGTAATCAACCCATCGACAATGCACGCCACGAACAAGTCGTATAATCGGTTCATGACGAGTTTCTCCATGCCTTCCATCGCGTTGTCGAACTCCTGTTCGGTGCATTTGCGCCATGGATCAGTCGTGCGCATACGTTGCGCGATGAACTACGCAGAGTCAGATTGGGATAATGTGCATTGTGCAAGATGGATGTTGGATGGAGTAGTTAAGCACTGACATTGAGGAAGTCGTTGATAATCTTGATCTGGTCGTTCACAGTGAACGTCCGCTTCGCAAAATTCGACAGAAATCTGGTGAGACGCATCAGTCACATATCCACAGACTGGCCAAGGTAACGCGCACGATTTCAGGTACTTCGACACCGGCTCCGCGCTCTTCGAGTTCATCTGCTCGAGGAACTTCTGAAAGTCGAACGGTGGCGGTTCCCCATCCGATTCATTCCTTCCGTGATCCGAAGTCTCCACAGCCGTCCCTTCACCTGGCGGGGTATCGTCGTCTTGCGCAGATGGTCCCTGCTGCTCCTGCGCAGACGAAGAGAACATGCGTGGGTCCACATTTGCAGGCTGCGGCTTCGCGTCTAGGGAGACGGGGCGGGCGCGGTCCTTGCCAAGGGAGGAGATCGAGAAGGAGCGCGCAATGGACGAGAAGTTGAGCGAAGGGAAGCCTGATCCGGAGGAGGATGGCGTGTGCGTCTTGGACGGCGGTTCGGGCGGCGCGTCAGTCTTCGAGGGTGTCGCAGGCGGCGCAGAGTCCAGTTCGTCTTCTGCATGCTGTGCGAGGACGCCCTCTTTGCGCTCAGCGACATCGTCTGAACGATCGTCACCGGCGGCACGCCCGTCATCCCATGCCTTGCGCTCTTGCTCGCGCTCCACCTGTGCGTACGGGTCGAAGGCTGCCAGTATTTCCTTCTCCTGCGCGGACTGCAATGGCCTCTGCGCGTCCTGGAATGCCGAGGCGCTGCTCGCAACCTCTGGATCCATTGTACTGGAGTCGGGCACGCCGGTGGGCGTGTCAGAAAGCATAGGCGTCGGCGGCTGCCATGGGTTCGGCGTCGCAGACTGGGGAGGCTGAGTTTGTGTTTCGGAGAGCTGAGGTGTCTGCAGCGTCGCAGTTCGCCACGGATTCGGATCTGGCGTCGCTGGCGGTGGAACTGAGGCGGGTGCAGTGACCAACGTTTCCTGGGCGGCAGGTGCTGCGCTTGTTGCCGAGGAGAGCGTCATCTTGTGTACACCAGAGGCGAGCTCATCGTGCAGGTCGACGTCTGCGGCGGTTATGGGCGCAGGTTCAGACGCAGCATCGGACGACATGTTGGGACGAGGGAAGGTGAGATGTGATCGCGTCACCGGCCCGCGCCTGCAGACCTTAGACTCACCTGATTAGGAAGGTTTTGTTGAACAATGGCGGCAGCGGAGTTGGGCGAAAGTATATGTAGCTTCGATAGCTCAGAGCATAAACGCTTCGCAAGTCGTTCAGTTTGATAAATTATGATGACAACACTATGATACAATGTTTGCGGACGACTAAACATGGAAGATATGCAACCTGCTGTCCCATCCACACGTCGCGAGCACTCCTGGCTCATACAATGACCATCCGCACCCTACCACGAACTCTGTATGAGGGTCCAAAATATCGAGCAATTGCGGCTGACCGGGACTAGCAGCAGTGTTCCATCTGGATGGCGCATTAGCGACAGAAAAGCCATGAGGATCAAGCACTTACATTCGACAAGTCATGTCATAGCTCGCTGTCGCAAGCAATTCGGCGCGGTGCGGACTCCACTGCACCTTCCTCACAGCATACTCGTGCCCCATCATCTGCGTCTCGCACGGTGCGCCGACCTGACCCCCCTCACCTCCCACCTTCACCATGCGGCAGTCCCAGACCTTCACCGTGCGATCAACACCCGCAGTGGCGATCACCCATGGCCGGTACTTATTCCAGTCGAGCGATAGCACTTCCGTAGGCGACGCAGGTACAGTGAGAGCGGCAACATGCATGGGAGGAGGAAGGGTGGCGCTGCCCGGGGGTGCAGGCACATACGAGGGCGAGCGTAGATCAAAGATCTTCATGGTTCCGTCTGTCGAGCACGTCGCGACCGTGTCCGGTTGGTGCGGGGAGAACAAAGCCTGGTACACGCATGCATGGTGTGCGTTTAGGGTAAGCAGTGACCGTGGACGGTCGGGTGACCACTGTATACGCAGGGTGAGTGCGTGGACGGGGGAAGATGTCAGGAAGGACGGACGAGCTTGACATTGCCGTCCCAAGAGGAGGAGATGAAGAACTCCTTCTGCAAGTTCGACCAGTCGATCGAGAACACCTCCCGCGTATGCTCTTGCCAAGCGCGTATCGGCAGGTCCTACTCAACATCAGAATCCCTTTCATTATTCCAGGGATCCAGCACGCACATTTAACATGATATCCCACAGCTTGATAGACCCATCTCCCGAGCCCGTCACGAGCTGATTCTCATGCACCTCCGACCACGCAACATCATACAATCCATCCTGCGTGTCGAATCTATCCGCTCAGCATATACTCACTCGTCTATGTGCGTACCAAGCTCACTGTTTCTCCAGACCCACCCCGTTGAGGCCCATAGCCATGAGGTGCAATCTCCCATTGCCGACGAGGCCAAAATTGGCGGCGGACGCGAGCGCGAGACGGGTGGTGTGGAATGGCGACCACGCGAGCGCGTAATGCGCGAAGCCTGGCGTTTGCACGACTGCTGGGGGAGCCCGGGCGGCGTTCATTGTGTTATGGTGGTTGATCGTCGCGCGTCGAATTCGTTAATATTTGTCTCAGGATCGTTGGAGGAAACGAGCGGAAGGTCGAGTGCTGGTCGAAGATGAGGTGAAGATGCAACATGTGATAGTGGGTCGGTCCGGATACCCGAGCGGGGTTGATGCAGATGGCTGGCGAGAACGTGGGAAAATGGACTTGTCTTCTGCGTTCATCGTGTGCTGCCTCCTCGGTACGAATCGACTATGAGCAGCGAAACGCTCTCTGATAGCCGCTTCACAAGACTTGCAACTGTATACACGAGCGTCTGCCATCTGACGGACCGAAAGGAGCCAAACCATGACCCCGCGTTATCGAGTCTTCCTCGGCGCCCCTCCAGCAAGAGACCATGAGCCGCGTCGATGGGTGACCTTTTCCTCATCGCTTGGACCAGCATCGTCTACGAACAAACTCGGCGAAGAGTCAACCGACTCTTCAGCGCCACAAACAAATGCTCTGACGGCCCTAACAAATGGTTCGCCTAGCGCAGAAGGCTCCGCGGCGTTGTCTTCAAATCCTTCCGTATCGTTCTCGAATCGTTCTTTATCGTCCTCAGCTTGCTACCCTTCGTACGTGGAGACTTCTCGCGCATCGAACAACTCCCCCGTGCTGGATGACTCCCGCGTCCCGTATCAGGAGCCCAGTTCGCATCCTACGTTCTCCGATACCGGCGTATCCTTTGAGGCCCATTCGCCAAGCGTAGTGCGTACCGACTTACCCAGCGCGGAGTCAGATGCAGACCGACAAACGTCTCTGAATCGCTCCTCTGCTACTGGATTGCTCTCCGCCAATTCTATGGGCCGGGCTCCTTCTTCTATGGGACTGGCGCCTTCTGCAACACCCATATACCTCCCAGCGACTCTCGAAGCTGCCAGTCGTCGCATCTCACTCATATACAAGAACACCATCTTTCACGAGGACGACGACGAAAGCGAGAGCGGCGGTGCATCGCAAGGCCATCAAAGTGGTGCACAAGGTGAACGAAGTGCGGCGCTCAGCGCGCAAGGTATAGCTGAAAGGGTCTCATGAATGATCGTGTTGCTGATTCTTTACCAAGGCAGCGGCGAGAACTCCACGTACATCAGCTGGCCCCCGAGTTATGCCCAGAGTGGCGGTCTTTCCCGCTGTGCAAGCCGCTCGCACGTACCCGCTTCCGTCGGCCAAACCATGCGCACGGAAACGCTCACCATGCAAACGGAGACACAAGAAACCCAGTCGAGCGCCGCTTACTCAGACTCCTCCTGCATCGCCAACTTCCCCGCCTTCCGCTTCAGCCTGCACGCGCTCGCCTCGCTGAGCGAGCTACAAGCGGCCGCTCGACCTGTGGCGGGGCCGGTGAACTTCTTCGGCGGTGGCGCGCAGGAGCACAAAGCGGCCGTGCCTCAGCGCAAAGTCACCCTCCTGCTCGCCGTGCTTGAGATCGATGGACCGGACACTATACGCGTCAAGCGCGGGGCAGACGCTGGGCGCGAGGTGTCTGTGCTGCGGATGGTGCTTGGGGACGAAGCGGGGCGGGTGTGCAAGTTGGCCGCGTGGCGCGAGGTCGCGGATACGTGGGCTGCTGCGAAGGTGCGCAGGGGTGATGTGGTACTGTTGGAAAGTCAGTGTTTCTCTCTCTCTCCAGTGCCTTGGGTGCGATTTGCGTTCTTGGATTTCACCGCGCGCCGTACGGAATGCTGATCCTCACGCAGACGTGAACGCAGCGTCTGAGCCCGGGACGTCGCCGAGCTTGAGCGCATCGCCGTTTCTCCATTCTAACCTTGAGATATGCTACCGTTCGATGCCCACGGACCGTGCTGACTATCGACTGCGACCCGACCTGCGACTTGGAGGGATCGACCCTGCGGTCCGGCGCGTGGAGGCCGTTGTGAGGTGGTTCGAGCGTATGGCAGGACTTCCGGTTGGAGGAAGATGATACAAGATAATGTACAACGTTTTGACTCCTATATACACCTGCATATATGTCGATATCGCACTGCGCCGATCATAAATTACTTCCGCGACCGCGTTTGACTGGTCCCGTGACCGCGAAGCTCGACTATGAAATGTCGGACCGGGCTCCGAGGTGCTGCTCACCAATGCGAGTTTCTTACTCCTGCCATGTCCGCGTCAGCGTTCCCACTATACCCGCCTCCATTCTCGCCGCCGCCTCTACAGCACAGAAGATATTGCCCGCCGAAGCCGCTGAGCGCGTTGCAACCTTTCTTGCGCCAGGGAATGCAACCGTCATAACCGGCGCAGGTATCAGCGTCGACAGCGGTATTCGCGCCTACCGCGGGCACGATGGTCGGGTGCGTCCCCTATCTGTATCATGCTCCCCACCCTCTCAATGAACCCCAGTACATGAACCCGAACTACAAGCCCATATTTTACCACGAACTGGTGGACCCGACGCCGGTGGGGCATGCATTCAGGTGCGCTCGCCACATCGCCTCCTGCTCGCGCTTGTACGCTGATTGCTGCAAAGACAGCGCTACTGGTTGCGCTCGTATCTCGGGTACCCGCCCGTGCGCGATGCGCTGCCGAACACAAGCCACTACGCGCTCGCCGCGCTCCAGCACTCCGCGATCGTCACCCGGCTCGTGACGCAGAACGTCGACGGGCTGCACCACCGCGCGCTCGCGGGCGTGTGGGGGCCTGCGCAGATGCAAGAGCGCATGATGGAGCTGCACGGCACGCTTCACGTTCGTCGTTTCCCGTCTGAATATATGCGTATGCATGCTAATTAGGATGGATTTAGCAAGTGCGCTGTCGGAGGGGGCATTTGATCGACAGGGATACTTTCCAGGACTGGTTGTCTACCGCAAACCCGCGGTGGAAGGAGTTTGCGGACGATATCGTGCGGACGGGGCAGCAGCCAAGGACCAATCCCGATGGTGATGTGAGTGCACGATTCAAGGCCGGCGCCGTACCCGAAGCTGACGATTTGTAGGTTGCGATTGAGCATCTCGGGGCGTCGTATAGTGATTTCGTGGTGCCGGACTGTCCGGTGTGCTTGCAGGAGCAGGCACACAATAATGTGGTAAGACAATTTCGTTCCCCTTGTTGAACGCCATCGTTGATGCATCGCCCAGCATAAGCCCGAAGTCATCTTCTTTGGGGAATCCATTCCGGAATACTGGAAAGAGAGATCGTGGGTGCCTTCATCGCGCGCCGTGGCGACTGTACATACTCATCGATGGGTCCACAGCATACATGACGTTGAGCACGCTTCGCGAGTGATGCTCATCGGCACGACGCTGGCCACGTACTCTGCCTTCCGGTTGGTAAAGCATGCTCTGGAGCATAAGAAGCCCGTGCTGCTCTTGAACGTCGGCCCTACTCGTGCGGATGGTCTGCCTGGCGTAGAGAAGATAGAGATTGCAAGTGGGGCGATCCTCCGCGACGTAGTACGACTAGTCTTGTAAGTCATGTCTTGCCCGCACCTTCGTCGCGCGGTGGCGTAGCCTGCATGCAGACGGTCGTCCGCGTAGACTGATTGCCATTGACCTCAGCGTGTGCATAGCTGACTTCGTTTTGCAGAGGATCAAAAGCTGATGAGGACCCCGAGGTGAAGAGGATGCTGCGCAGTGGCATCGTGAAGCCTCCGACTGAGGATGACGACGACCGCGTCCCGCGGGCTGCCGGATGAGGGTACGTTTGGAGTGAATGGGGTTGGCTTCCTTCCATTTCAGCCTCCGATGTATACCGCATGTCTAACACGTTTGTTCTGTCATCAGCGGCGGTGGCCAAGAATTTGGTGTGCGCAGCGCAGGGCGACTATCTGCCCGACACTGCCCGCGCTCGAAAAGTGGTGGTGGAAGGGAGGACAGAGAACGCGTAGGCGGTACCACAGGGCCTGTAGCGATTAGATTAAATTACTATGTCCGGGGTCTGCACCCCTCAGGCCGCGGGGCGCACATGATGCGGGGAACATCTAATATCGTGAACGCGCTCGACGCGCCGAACGGCTCTACTCGAGGCCCCAGGCTCGTCCAGCGCCGTGCTCTCGTTGCCAAACGCGTCCCTGACAAGCGCGTCGCGTGCGCGGAGCCGAGACGGCACAACATGCGCCCACAAAGAACGGAAAATGTGGCGAAGACGCTTTTGGAATGCCCAAAGGAAGGCCGGCGGTTGCCGAGACCCTCATAAAGGCCCGCGCGCGGCGCGAGTCCTGACGCTGACCGCTTCCGCTCCAGCCATTCCTGCCGCTCCCGACCGCCGCCGTCGTTCCTCAAGCCGCCGTCGCCGCCAGCAGCGTCCCCCAACACCAGCAAGTATCCCGCGGGCAGCAGGAGACAGGTGAGCCCCGCGTTCCCCGCGGTGCCCGCCCCACTGCCGACGACGAGCGTCGCAGTGCTGACGACATCCCAGACGTGTCCCCCGCCCTCAGCAGCAAGCCAGCGTCCCCTCCCCAGCAATCTATCACAGCATAATCCAAGAACCGTCAGAGCGAGATGCCCAAAGCCAGATCGTCACGGTGCGTGGCCCAAGCCGCCGTATCCAGCGCCTATGTCCTGACACCCGCCCTCCCCAGCGCTTCCACCCGCGCCACCAAGCAGGCCTCGTCCTCTGCGCAGCCCTAGTAAGTCTTTGTCTTGCGATCAGTCATGCCCGAGCTCATTGTCCTCCTGTCCACACAGCAACACAAACGGGTCCGACTCTGTAGCGGTCGCCCGGCTGCGGCGCGAGACCGACCTGCGTAATGATGAGATGGCGGAGGTCATTGACCCGTACAACGTGCAATGCCGACAATGCAGCAACCGCATCAAGCTATCCGAGAAGAGCATGTGGGACCTCTACCACTGGACCGTTCACAAGAACCGGTGCAAGGGCAGGGGTCCCGCGGCGCTCGCCAAAGCGCGCGAGCAGGCCGCCAAGGCCAAACAGCCGAAGCCACAGGTGCGTGGATGATCCCTCCATGCGAAGCGCATATATGCTGATATGTCATCACTAAGACGTCCCCCACATCGACCGGCACGCCTCAGCCACCCGCAAGCATGACTTCTTCCACCCCGCCGCTCACGGTCGACGACGACTTCGAGGAGGAGACGGACGATGAGTGTGTCAAAGAGGAGGAGTACGACCGATCGAGCTCCCTCGCGCCCCCCGAGGACCGCGTCCCTGAGCCGTTCGTCGAAGAGTTCACGCTCCGCCCTCACCGAGACACCTACCAACGCACCACGCCCCTCTACGCCTCCCCCACCGACTGCACCCGCATGTATGCGTGGGACAGGCCCAAGAAGCCGCACTTTGCGATCAGCGACATCCGGACGCGTCAGGACGACTCTGACCCGCCAGAGTGCGAGTACGGGTCCGACTTGTAGTCGTCTCCCCCTTCGCTGGTATAATCATTCGCTCCGTATCGTCAACCCCGTTCCCTAAAGGTGGTAATAGTCTTCCGTGTCCGTTCGTTCTTGCGCTTTGCTTTGGCTCTTTTGGATAGCTCTATACTGTATCACAGGCATGTATGTATCCCCCGCGATAACTCTCGAAACCCTATATTACGCGTCATATATAGTTATTCGTTCTCTTTTTGTGTAAAATCAACGTTGTCATGCCTTAGATGAGCATCGATGTGTCGATGCCTAGAGAAACAAAGGCGCGAAAGTGCGACCTTCTGGTGGGGAACGAAATGACTGCGAGGGTCGCGTCGCGACTCGCGTCAAACCGGACTTGCCGAATACAGTAAGCCTTGTTACGCCCAGTTTGGTAATTCGCGAACAGCACTTCACTGAATAGTCTTTCTGTGGCCCGGCCGGGGGCCCTTCGGTCTCATGGGGCAGGCTACCTTGGAGCCGGTGCTGGATCCTACGGTCAGCAGTATCGCCTTACTCGTACAGGGGTCGTATAACAGGCCAAGCCGTGAGGTATCTCGAAACATAGCTACATGGTCATACTGTGCTAATATACAGCTGTGGTGCAACAATGTCAGTCAGCTATACCCATAACTTCTCCAGTTTCTTCCTCCAAGCCGCACATTGATTCCGTCCCAAACTCATCCATAAGATGTGCGTGCTCGTCGAACTTCAGTGCGAAGGGCCCCTCGATGTTCAACCACGGCATGAAGATTGGCTGTAGGACCAGAGTGAGACCCTCCCTAGCGTCACAAAGCGTCTTGATGGTTTTACGCAGTGGCGGGTCCTCCTGTACGTGGTAGTAGATGCCACTTTCGATGTACATCTTTGAAAGATGCGGCAGCAGCACGTCCTGCGCGTTCGTAGGGTCGGGTGTCATCGCGACGAAGAGACCGCTGGTGATATTCGATGGCATTGGACGAAAGCCTCCTATCTGCTGCGTCTCTAGCTCCGGATGGTCTGGCGAGAACACATTCCCCGTCTCGTAGATCCCAAGATAATCTAGGTGCGGCAGCGCCGCGAGAGCTTCCAGCAGCAGGGGTGACGACAGTGTGAGGTATCGTAGTCTGAGTTCTGTGATTCGGCACTGGGATCGTGCGACGAAGTCAACGAAGCTGGTGATCTCCGGATTTTCTTCAGGTAGAAAGGCGATCGCAGTGAGTTCGTCTTCCGGTGAGCTGC
This sequence comes from Schizophyllum amplum, assembly GCA_007026445.1. Lineage (NCBI taxonomy): Eukaryota > Fungi > Basidiomycota > Agaricomycetes > Agaricales > Schizophyllaceae > Schizophyllum > Schizophyllum amplum. The sequence goes on along the minus strand of VDMD01000041.1, from coordinate 152,625 downwards.
CTTCGATGGTCAGACGGGTAAGCGCGGGTGCTGTGATGTAACGGAAAAGGGTCCCAAGCACGTTAGACTCCTCGACGGTGACGACAAGTTCATCGAGAGCGGGGAGAATGGCGGAAGAGCCTGGTGTAGGTGCAACCCACATGGGCGGGAGCTCGGCTATCGACGTGCGAAGGTAGCGGAGGGATGAACAACTTTTGAGGATAACGTGGACAAAGAGGTCGACCGATACCCAGTCGGTGATATGAATATACGTCAGTTGGGCCCATGAGACCGTCAGGCTTATCCCCGGCGCTGTCAGCCGCCGCAGGCTCGGTGCCACCTCGAATGCGTCTACCGACGAGTCGTTGGGGGTGTCGGACGACTCAGCGATGACGAGGCTCTCGAGGTATGGCAGCGCCATTCCGCGCGTATATTCTTCGAGGTCGGCGGCGAGATACATGGGAAGATGGCACGAGCGCCAGCGGGAAATTTGTGGGATGATGCACGCGCAGAGTGCCTTGCCCATCTGGAGCGAGCGCACCGTGGGCGGCTGGGCGCGCTCGACCAAGCGCACGTCCACTGGCGCATCTCTTGCAAGCCGCAAGTAGTGCTGCAAGGCGGACCGCAGGCGCGCAACGCCTTCTAGATAGCGGCGCGGGGTGATCCCATCGTCAACCATGTCCACCGGGAGAGTGACGTCGGCCACCAGGAGAATTTCTGGCGTCCAGAAGCGTCCGGAGCTTTGCATGATATCGCGCCAGCGCTGGCAGACTTGACTAACGATGAGGGCGGGGTAGTACGGCTGAAGGATGTCGAAGGTCGCCTCTGCGGCAATGTACAGCAGTACTTCAGCGAGGAGTTCGGTCGGCAAGCGGCGGATGGGTGCAATTAAGGCGCGCTGCTGAGCTGCATATGCACTGACGTTGTACACTTGCCGCTCGATCGTTGTCAGAGTCGCCCTGAGGCGGTCGGCCTCTATCTGGAGTGTTTTCGCCTCGTTTTCCGCACTCGCGGCCAGTTCGGACGCGCGCTGTATATCGTGAGCCTCAGTATGGACGTGCTTAGAGCGTAGTATTTCGAGGAGGGCTTCCGACGGCGTGTAAGCGGTGGACCTGTTGACGGATAGGTCGCAAGAAGAACAAAGCGGGAAGGTCTCCTGCGCGTTTGTTCGTGTATGTTGTGACATCTTGATGTCTGCAGCATGGTTAGTAGGCCAAGAGCGTTGCTGCATTACAGCATGTGTACCTGGACATCGAATCAGAGAACTGGCCCTAGAGCTGGTCGACGCCGCTGAAAGAGGACAAGGAGCGGGAATCCAAGTCAAAACTAAAACTTGAATTTATTAAAACGCACAATAATTGTAACGGAACTTCGGCCCGAGCAACACGTGGCCTTAATCACGCGCTTGTTGTGACGGTTGGCTTTGCGGAGCCGCATGTGCTCCACATCTCTTCGTCTTTACCGCCATGATAACCTTGACCGACCTACCGCCAGAGCTTCTCATCGACATCATCGAATACTCTATCCTGGGGAACAATAACACTGCGGCGCTGTTACGGATTCACAGCACAATCTCTGCTCCTGCCCGCCACATTATACACTCCCGCCTTCGCTTCACATCTGTAACGCAGCTGGCTCGCTTTGCACATGTCCCAGGAAATATTGAGCTCTCTTGCGCGCCGCAAAGTATCATTTTAGACCTTGCTGGAGGCGCCAGCCGTCAAGTCTTTCAACTCCTCCGTTGCTGCTTTCTGCGATGTACAGCTATGCGGCACGCACAACGTGGTGCCGATGGACGTCTCCTCCTCGACTCGATCCGACTTCGTTTACACTCGCATACATTTGACAAGCACAAGAACGTCTTCGATGCCCTCACTCTGGTCGAGTACGTGCAAATCACCCGATATGCCCGATCATCTAAGCCGATGATGTAGCCCATGCACCTTCGTCTGGACAGGGCCGGACCCACCGCATCACTTCTCAACCGCAGTAAGCTCAGTGTCTATATTCCATCTATCTGTCGTCATTGACATTGTGTAGATCGTGTCGGGCGCGACCGTGCAGCTCTTCCGCGCGTTGGAGACCTACACACGGCTCGAAGGGCTCACGCTCGCCAACGTGGCATTCCCCAGTCCGCGAGGTGCCTCTCTTCCGGAAGCGCCGTTTACCCTTCCATACGTCCCTACGCTACGGCGCATGCGTATCGGCCAGGCTGTGTTCTTGGGACCTCAAGAGGTCGCTCGGTTCGCCCTGCGATATGTGGCGCAAACTGGCGAAGAGACCGTCGAACAAGCGATCAAGCTCGAGAAAATACGCCTCGTTGATGTGTACAAGGAGTCCATCTGGGGCTGGCGTCTTCGTCGAGGTGAGGTTGTTGAGGCGGCCATGGCGATGTGGAAGGAGGCGCATGGCGGCTTGCCTCACGAACCGTCTTCAGGTGAGTGACGTGCGCTCTTTAGCGAAGTCGCCGGATCTCAAGACTGATTGATCATCCCTAGACGTCGAGTCAACAGAAGCGCGGGCAGTACGAAACGACCTGATGAGCCTCGTATCCTGCGAGGCGCAGACGGAACGAATTGTAGGCGGTGACCGCGCCGAATCCACTGAGTGCGGGTTCTTGTTCTGAGTGTAGTCACTCGTAGTGCCATACAAATCCAATGGCTTCAATATACTTCGCGGAACATTGCCTTCACCCTCGTACAGCTCCGATCTTGACCTTGACTCAACCGAACTCATCTCGAGTCGTAACTTGAAGGTAGTGTTGCACCAACTGCAGATTATCCACGACAAAGTCACTGACGTCGAATTTTTGGGTTGTGTAGGAGGGCGGGGTATTCTGGTATCATGCAGGTATGTAGATATAGATGAGCGAGCAAATACTTTTAGATACGAGTACACGGCGAGGAGGTGCCTGGTTTGTACAGCAGCATAACCAAGAGTAGGGCAAACAAGCGCCATAAAGGCCGTCGATAACCAAACATCAAGGTAAAACTGAACGCCCCAGACACGCTTGATGGAGTCCTCCACCTGAGCCCAGAACCATCCAAATACCGATAAAAAAGCGAGCTGATGTAAAGGCGCGAGAGCAGGACATATACCAAAGGAGCAGGATATACCAAACGAGCGAGGAGGTCGGTTGCATAGATATCGGACAATATAGACGGTCTAAGAGATGTGGTAGCCGGAGTCGTAGGACATTACAGTGGCCTAGGGGTGGCTGGCCTTTTGGGCGTCCCACGGGGTAGGTGTGTGAAGTACATCGGTGCCGTGGGGACATCGGTACTGTGGGGCAGCGTACGATTACATCGCCGCCAGCGCGCGGGGCGAGATGCGGCTGTGCGACATGCGAGCGTTGGGGTTCGTGAGAGGGTTGCTCGGCGGCGAGGCGGACACGGGCGCGGGAGCGGCGCTCTCCACAGGCGCGCGCCGCACCACCGGCGGCGGAGCCGGGCTGGCAGGTGCTTCGCGGGCGTAGCCCCAGGTGTACAGCCTAGGTGTAGCCGACGCGGATGGTGCTGACTCGCTCGGTGAGGTGGTGGGGACTGGCGGTCTCACGACGCCGGGCGGGGGAGGCGTGAACAGCGGCGTCAAGTCGCGCGGCGGGGGAGCCGACGGACGTGGGTAAACATCGGGTGCAATAGATGGCACGAAAACGGGCGGCAGCGCGACAGGACGCGGGGAAGGAGCGGACGAGGGAAGGAATGAGAGTGACGACGAGCGGGTGCGGAGCGGTTGTCTGCGAAGCGCGCCCGGACGCGCGTGTTGGTCGATCTGCAACCAGGGCTGAGGCGGCGCGCCACCCGCGCCGGCAAGCAGGAATCGCCGCTCCCAGTCGCCCGGGGCGTACACGCCCGCGAGCAACGTCGCGGGGTCGACGCCAATGGCCATTGGACTGCTGTGCGCGCCATCCTCACGGTCGCCATCCTCGCTCGCGGCGGAGGAGCTGCCACTGCTAATGGGCGAGGCGTTGCGCTGGGGGAGGATCTCGACGCGGACGGCGGAAGGCGGCTGCGCGTGCTCTTCGTCGACGAAAGCCTCGTACTCTGCGTCAAGGAAGAAGTCGTCCGAGTCTGGGTCGAAGGGGTTCATGGGGCTCCATTTCTCGTACACGGCCACTGCGGGTTCGGGGACCGCAAGTGACGCATCGGTGCCGGGGCCCTGCGCTTGTGCGTCGTCTGTGGCGGCCTGCTGCTGGCGCGTCTCGGCCTGAGGTTGGCGTGCAGCCTTGGTGGAGCGAGAGGAGTAGAGAGCGCGGCCCATTGTGAGGTGACTAGGACGTGAGGACAGGGAGTCTGTTGGGAGGCGTCGACGAGCACGATGAGGATGAAGGATGAAAGCAAGAGCACGCGCGTTGTTTGGTTCCTGAGATCGAGCTTTGTTGTGCATCGCCACCATGGCGGTGTTTGTGCGGATCTCGGCATCGTCCGGCCCGGAGCTTGACCTTTGCTCATGTCCCGGCTTGGTCCCGACTACATGTCCCGGACACTTCAACAAATTCCTACTACTCGTAGCCTCCATTGAGTGATACGTGGACCTGACCCGCGCCAAGACAACACTACTGTTGTGGTGCAGTACCGTGAGTGAACTATTACTAAAGCAACACCTGCTGTACTCCCTGTCAGTCCTGCTGGCGCCGTCTACCGCACATCTATGTTACTGTATGTAGAATCATATCCCCTGATCAATGATAATATACTCTACGCGGAAACGTCCACCATCTTGCCGTCCGCCAGCCCCTCCAGTGCAGAGAGGTCGAACTGGATCTCGGCAGACTGCTCTTCGGAGGCGGCGAGTCGTCTCGATTGCATGGCGATTAGTCTGTCCCTGAGTGTGGCACCTAGCAGAGCGGCGTTAGCGCTCGCACGCAAAGTCACGGGAGTGATAAACGTCGAGACGATAGAGTCCGGTGTTGGACCGCCGCACGACAGACAGAATGGCCAGCAGGCGAGACAGCACTGAACGCCGGCCGCGAGAGACTACAGCAGACGAGACCAACACGCACTTGACTTCGGGTGCACCTCGGGCAGCGGTCGCACGTACGGCTGCGTCAGCCACCAGGGCACGTCCTTCAGCCCGGTCTCCGGATCGGCGCTTGTGATAGACGCATCCGGATGCACCTCCATGTCCGCCTGCAAAATACCCGTCAGTAGTCTACTCCACACCTTCCCCCCACAAACACGCACCTTCAACCTCTCCTCCAACTCGCCCACGATCTCCTCATACGCCCCCAAACCGCCCTCCTGCCCGCGCACCTTCCACCACCCCTTGCCCTTGTCCTTGACGTTCGCGCGCCCAAGCCGCTCGCGCAGGTCCGTGTGCCGTACGAGCGCGGGGCGCAGGATCTTGAAGAGGTGGCCGCGAATGGCGCCGAGGCTAGTGTGCGTGTTGATGGAGCGGCAAATGGAGAGGTACTCAAGGGCGAGTTGGGTCGCGGGGAGGTGAAGGTGGATGGGCGCGCTATGGGCAGGGTCGACAGACGACCGGCCGAGACCCGCGAAGAGCGCCGGGTTGTAAAGCAGCCCCTCAGCGCTCATGACCCCATCTGCACCCGTCGCTTGCAAGCAGGCCTCAACATCCTCTTGATACAGCATGTTGCCGTTGGCGAAAACAGGGACGGAGACGGCCTTCTTAATCATGGCGATTTGCTTCCAGTCGGCGAGCCCCTGGGGCGGGTGTTAGGATATTCTGGCAAGGCTAGGATAAAGACCACACACCGTATTCACACCCCGCTGTTCCCTCGTTCGGCCGTGGACGGTCAGAATCTGTGCCCCCGCCCGCTCCAGCATCTTCGCGTACGCAAGCGTGCGCTCCGGATCCGTGAATATCCTGAACTTGGCTGTGACTGGGACCGACAGGTTCTCGTGCAGCGTGTTCACTGCAAACATTGTCAGTATCTCATGTAAACATTGTCATTATCTCAAGCTCAGTGAGACTGGGCTATCACCCGACGCGGCACCACCACCCAGCAAAGCAGCACCACTCACCAAGCTTATACACCAGGTCCCACTCATCCTGAAGATACGACCCATAGTGCCCCTTCTTCGCAATGTCCTGCGGGCACCCAAGGTTGATGTCCACGGCATCGCAGTGCGCCTCGACGATGCGCGCGCTCGCGAGCAGCTCCTCGGGGTTGTTCGTGCAGAATTGCACCACCAGCGGTCGATCAAGAGCGGGATTGCCCTCCTCGCCCTCGCGGACGTCAAATGCCTTGTCCTGTTGCTTGATGGGGTAGTAGGGGAAGACCTGGGTTGTGGGGTATGTTAGAAAGAGGATAGGGAAGGAGGCGGAATAAGTTACGCACGTGGGCGTTGATCATAGGCGTGTAGGCGAGGTCGGCGCCATAGCGGCGGCAGAGGATGCGGAATGCCTACTTCCGTGTTCGCGTCAGCTTGTAAGGGCGGGGGGATACGGGAAGGGACGGCTACGAGGGTGGGCAAGGCGGACGAAGTGACTGACATACCAGCTCGCTCTGATCCACCATGGGCGCCACAACGTACTTTGGGCTGCCCAACACTTCCCGGTAGAAGTCATAGCCTCCAAGCTTTGTCTTGGTACCAGCCTGAGACAATACAGGCGGTGCTGTTGCGCCTGATGTGCTTGTCGATGCCGTAGCCGCACTTGAGGATTCTGCCATCGCACAAGAGAATCTGGACGTCGCGAGGTTTCCTGAGATCAAGGGGGAGATAAGCCGCGACGGGGAGCCGAAGACGCGCAGTACGCGCTGAGTTATGGCAGAAATTTTGGGCGACAGTTCGAAGGAGGAGCGGAACAAGCAGAGGCGGCGGAGTGATCGACTCGGGCAAGCTCATTACGGACTCCCGGCCCGTGGACCGAGGGCTTCCTCATCGGCAAACAAGGGTCAACAAAAACCCACTCTTCCCTTTTGTCTCTTTCTTTCTCAAGTGCCAGAACTTGGCCAAGCGGGAGTCGAAGTCAAGGTCGTTCCTCAAGCTGCTCCAGCTATAGATCCACCCGAACACGAATACGACAACACAGCAGGCTGACCGCTGATGAAGTCCGAAGAAATGTCGACAGACGTTGCCCCGCCCACATTCGACGAATGGACGAAAGACAAGCCCCAGATCGTCGATCCCTCCATGCCCATCAGCCTCAAACACAAAATGAATATCGATATTGAAACCGCGAACATCGACAGCCGCGAGACGACCTGGCTCTGCATAAACCAACCCGCCAAACATCCCCACCTCGGCGCGCGGATTCGACCTCTGTACGCGTACACCGAGACCGAGAAGAAGATCCTCCTTCATGACAAGAGCCTCGACTGGAACAAACTCCCCTCTTTTCTTCGCACCGAACTCTCGCTGCGACTTGCCGAAGAAAAGACCCAGGCTGAGCAGATGGGAGACGCGCTGAAACTCGGCTGGGCGACGGAACCCTCCCAGCAGACTCCCTTGAGCCAGTACCTCGAGCCTGCTATCCCGCCGCTCTACCGCGCCATGCTCCTTGCCGGCTGCCGCATTCCCCTGACCTGGTTCACCGACCACTATATGGAACTCGCGTGCGACGTCGCGCGCCTAGTGACCAAGGACGTTACGCTGCTCACCAAGGAAGATAAGCTGCTCACGGTCACCGTCATCGATGTCGAGCGCATGCTTCGCGAGCGCGCTTGGCCGGACGACCTGGGGAGCCATTCGCTCACCCTCTCCACTTGGCAGTCGGCCCGCGAGAACTTCCTGCGCGTATGCCACACACTCGCCGACCCTAGCGACGCTACCGATGGCAAGACAAACATCACCGCCGAACTGACTCGGCACTTCGCGCACTTCGCCCAGGAACTGGGTACTGAATACTGTGTTAACTGCGACTACATGAGGAACTTTGGCAACTGGTACCCCGTCGAGCGGGCGCTGCGCATGGAGATTTTCCAGAAGCGTGTCTTCAATCGCGACGTGTGGCAGAACCGCGTCATACCCGTCATGGACTTCGCGGAACCACCACGTCCGCCTGCGCGAACGAACTATAACAACCCTAACCAGGCATACAGTAACAATCATTCCGGTTCCAGGAAGCGTCGTCACCGTTGAGAAATTGGGGATCATGACCTTCCCTGACCTTCCGCGTCGGCATACGGCACCTCTGCTCGAAAGTGTATACTGTGTCTCTCGGTGAGTAGTATTTCCGCTAAATGTGATGTGACCGACATTGACGCAGTTCAACAGACTTCCTCTCTTCCGAGCTCCTCTTGCTGCCTGTGTTATCGATGTTGTCTCGCGTTCTGCTCTGTATGGCTTTCGTCTTGCGCTCCACGTTATCGGATCCTTTCTGTGCGCTTGTGTCTGGATATGCTCATCTTTGTGGCATGTATGCTATGGCTTTCTCCTTCGGTGCCACAATTTCTCGTCTGCGTTCAAGACAATTCTTCAACGCCGGCAGCGCGAACCGCGATCGGTCACAAGTATCCTGCTCGGCCACGGTCACTGGAGGCGCTCGATTATTCTAGATCGACATTTCTATCTTCGCCCTCAAAGCTATTGATCTCGTGCGACCGGGATAGAACGTTTTCCGTGTAGAGCACAGCGCTTCTTGTATCGTGGACGGTTTGTCCTTCGTCAAGTGGACTCTGGAGGGGCTGCTTGTCAACATCCGGGATGTGGTGGTAGACGCGACGTTTGATTTGTGGTATCTTGTCGAGTGCGAGTTGCGTATGGAGACTCCGAACAAGTGCCTTTCTTGTGTGCAGTATGCCAGCATGTCTTTCGATTGCGTGAGGAGTGAGGCCTACCAGTGAGGAGCAGCAAGTATTGCTACTGATTTGAAGGCGTCTCGGCTCTCATCAGTCCATATTGATAGCATTCCGCGTTCACGAATCACGAAGGAACGTACTACAGATTAGTTGTGCGAGTATCAAGTATGTGAGCATGCATAAGCAGAGCAGAAGGACAACGAAAGGAGTGATTATGTACAAGATGACAATACAGTGCCATGCTCGATAGCGAAAGGCTTTAGAACGTGGAATTAGGATGTAGGAGGTCTAGTCCAGACGCAGGGCCAATAAGGCGTAGTGGTCACTCCAGGACGTGGCACTCACTCTAAGAGACGCGATGGAGATTACGACGACGACAGCCCAGGACCGTGCAGAGTATCGTCCAAGTCGTCAGGCGGACTGATGACGTGCTCGCAGGGGAGTCTGGAATAACCACAGAGCTTGCAGGACCATCGGGACAGGCATAGAGGGTTGCTGCAGAGCTAAGCGTGCGAATAAGCCGTCCGCTGTCACACCGAAAGCGACATAACAGCTCACAGTGACCGCTATGTTGACCTCCACTATGAAGTGGTGCTGCCCGTTGATCAGGGATATACGACATTCTATTGCGCGCAGGTTGAGCAAGGCCTACGCAAAGGTTGCAGAGCAACGCTCACCTTGGCATTGGTCTAACTGCCCCGGTAAAGAAAGAGTTGGTACAGCAAGGGACGCCATGCTACCATCCGACTCGTCCGACGTGACAGACATGCTGGTGTCGGCGGATAGGCGCCGCGCATGACGTGTCTCTGTATCGAGAGAGCAACTCGACAAGTTGCTGACGGTCAGTGGCGCATACTCGCCCCGCGCACGCGCGGTGGACAAGCGCGAGAGCGACGCGCTTCGTTGCGGCGGAGACGACGCATCGTCAAGCCAGCTGTCCAGAAACGGTGAACCAGCTCGACTTGAGGAGCGGAAGTCGTCGCTGTGGGATCGGACAGGCGTCGGCGAAGGGGTAGCGCGGCGTGAAAACAGGCTCCCCGTCGTCCTTGGCCCGCGAGGCGAGTCGGATGCCGATGTCGTCAAAGGGCCCTCGTCCTCAAGCTCATCCGCAAACCGGACCGTGCGCTTGTCGGAGACGGGTGTCATGACCCTCCTCGGTGCGCTCTCCCTCTCCGTCCGCCTGCGCACGCCGAGCTCGAGCGAGTCGCGCGGTGGCGCGAGACGAGTGGCAGAGCTCGGAGACGGAGATGGCGTATACCGCGGGGATGGAGACGGCGTGTACCGGCGCGGTGGCGCGCTCGTGAGTGGCGACGGGCTGCGCAAGCGCAGAGAGGGAGATGACTGCACCGATATGCGATCAGAGGGCGTCCGGGGGCGCAATACCTCGCTGGAGGTGCTCCGCGCTCTGCCGGGGACAGGCGAGGCGAAGCGGCTCGAAGGGGAACCCTCGGGCCCACGCAGCGACGGGCTAAAAACGCGCCGCGGGCGTGTCGTGCTAGACGGGGGTCCCATGGATGTGTACCGCGATGTGGTATCTGGATGCGAACGCAGGCTGCTGCTGAAGCTGGACATCGCGGTGATAGGAACGAGGAACAAGGTATGGGGAGAGCAAGGGCAGATGATGTTTAGACCAGTGATGACCGTGCAAGGAGAGAGACAAAGAGGCTGTGACCAGCCACTGTGTATATATATGTCTGATGGTCAAAACGCAGGGAGACCAGATACCAACACGTGGAACGATGCGCTATGACCTGCCAGTGGATGATGCTGTACTTGACCTACTATGATAGCAGTGGGCTCTGCTAGAGACTTCTCCGCCTTGTAGTGAGTCTTATAGTTTAGTGGAGGGAATGAAGGGTCCCCAAATTAGGAGATGATGGAAGAAAATGAGCTGCGAATATTTGAGCCTGCGATGTTCAACGTAACGTCCAACATGAGGCGTTGGGGTCACGCGTGACAGAGCGAGGGGGCAAATCGGCTTCGCCGATTCCCACGCTGGCTCTTTGTTCTCAACCATCACCATACCATTGTTGTTTGCACATTAGTCTTCCTACTTCACACACGCACCGCCACGTCAAGGTCTTCTCTTATCTCGTGTACAGCTTTGAGGCTGGTCGGCGGCTGCGTCTGGTTACTGTGTTGTGCGCTTCGCGACCTGTTACAACTGCCGCCGCCAATCTCCCTCGAGGGATCCCCCGATGCACTGGCGTGGCTCCCACACTGCCCTTGCACTTTTCGCTAAGAGGCTACCTCCAATGTCGTCAGTCTCCTACCCACCCGGCACGGCAGGTAGGGTCTTATACTGAGGGAGAGGGCGACAAGAACAAGAGCGACATACCTAAATAGAACTAGTACAAGAAGCCTGTCACTTATATGATCCGCCCCAATTCACCCTTACCTGCCTTAGCCGGCTGGACGAATACATTTGTAAACAAGCGGGCCGCGGCGCGCCGCCGCTCCCAAATCCGAACGCGCGAATTCGCTGGCCCCGCTCGAAAACGCCGTTGAGCACAGCGGGGCGCGATTCGCTGCCTGTAAATTCGCGTACGGGCGTATATAGTGCTATTGTAGTGGAAATAGACCTTTTCCCCTCGAAAAACGGAACACAAAATTCCATGTTGACCAACTCGCGCTGAACTTGGCGTGTTCGTGCCGTAGCAGACGACACAGATGATCAGGCGTCGTAAGACGGCCTGAAAAGCCCTTGGATAGAGTCCCGACAGGTTTTTGACCGGCCCAGAAATATCGGGTCAGCTCACAGCTGCGATGGGCAAGCAGGCCGTGGGTAGGCACCGCATCGTTGACTCTGTCATCACGCGACAGGGGGCCAAAATACGCGCTTTCTGCTTCAGAAAGGTTTGAACAAGTTCGTAGTTTACTTTTTGCATTCATTTGAGTACCTTGAAGGGAAGACAACGGAGGCGAAACTGTTTGAGGCCTCCAACGCAGCAAACAGCGCGAGTTGGTCAACATGGAATTTTGTGTTCCGTTTTTCGAGGGGAAAAGGTCTATTTCCACTACAATAGCACTATATACGCCCGTACGCGAATTTACAGGCAGCGAATCGCGCCCCGCTGTGCTCAACGGCGTTTTCGAGCGGGGCCAGCGAATTCGCGCGTTCGGATTTGGGAGCGGCGGCGCGCCGCGGCCCGCTTGTTTACAAATGTATTCGTCCAGCCGGCTAAGGCAGGTAAGGGTGAATTGGGGCGGATCATATAAGTGACAGGCTTCTTGTACTAGTTCTATTTAGGTATGTCGCTCTTGTTCTTGTCGCCCTCTCCCTCAGTATAAGACCCTACCTGCCGTGCCGGGTGGGTAGGAGACTGCAATGTCGTCACAATTGCCTTCTACGCTCGAGAACTGCACAGATTCCGTCCAAGAAGGAAGTTATACCACGGCATACCGTGGCACTCAGCACGCGTGGCTGATCTCCTACGCCTTCCCTGCCAAATCTTGTTCAGTCGGATTCCACGAGGGGTCGGATTATATTATTCCTCGCGCTTCTGCGCCATTTTTGCTCCTCGTGTCTCAACGACTGGTCGGCTCCCTGCGCGTGCGCGAGCGATGCCAGCTGAAAGTCATATAAAGGGCCTGCCTCAGCCCTAATTCCCCCTTCTCACCCTGCTCCTTTGAAGCATACAACTTGCCTGCGATGCCACCCTTATTTCGACGGTATTTTCTTACAGCGCTGACGAGTCCTTTTTTTCTGCTTCATGTGTTCGCTTTCTCCTTAACTCTCGTCGCTGTCGTAGCCGCCTACGACACCAATTCCATTCTCGTCACTACCAGCGGTTCGGTAGGGGCTCTCGTGGCCTTCATGTGAGTACCTTTGTCGGCAATTGTGATACGTAGCTGATGAATTGATCGTACAGTGTGGGTGTCTTCGCGAAACACCTTGAGCGGAAGCGCGTTCCGCGCCCAAAGCACGACTTGGAGTTCGCGTCGGAGAGTGAGGAAGACAGCGACGGGGAGCGTAGCTCATATTCAACTCCGGCCGCTTCGTCACTACCTAGCGACTCGGACATTGTGGCCACTGGCGCGCAAATCCATCGCCAGGCGCCTCGGGCCATTGCGCCTCTATCCTATACTACCCGCGATTCTACAACTTCAAGTCCAGCTCGCGGCGTCTCGTCACCCCAGGGACCAGCTACAGCTTGGGCCGGCGCCGCACGCGCTTCGCCGACAATCGCCTCGACCTTCTCTCCGTTGGTAGGCATGCCTGTGCCGTCGTTCCCACAGCCGTCTCCGCGTGCTGTCGCGACTCGTGCGGCGCCCTCGAGCACGACTCAGCACGTCCAGTCTTCGCATCCTGGTATGTACTTGGGCCGCTCGGGCGGCATCCGGCTCGCTCACCCATGCGACAGGCTCGCATATGTCTGCCACTGGCTCGCACCTATCTGCCACAGGTTCGCGTGCGCCTGTTATCGCAACGACGACCAGCATGCCCTTTTCCCCGCCAGTCAAGGGTCTCGACAAAGTCAACACTTTTCTGAGGCGGAGCGGGGGCCTCGCGTGGGTCGCGAAGGAGAACGGCTGGACTCTGCGCTCCACGTTCTCAGAGGAGGGCCAGGCGCACATGAAGACGCACATCTGTAGAATCAGTGGTGCGTGTATTTCTACTTGGCGCTCACTCCCGCGTCGTTGTCTATTTGTGCCCTTTGTACGATGCGTCTCGAAGGATCATCTTGCCAGTGTTATGCTTCTCTGGCGGTGTAGCTGACAATCCTTCGATTGCAGTTAACGGCAAACATATGGGCGCAGGGAGCGCGAGCGTGAAGAAGCACGCGGAGGACGCTGCCGCTGAAGACGTGCTGCAAAAGCTGGCTCCGAACTGGAGGGCGTAGGCCGTGCCTCAAACGAATGTCGATGCTGAGAGATCGTCGGTGAGCCTTCTCATTGTCGCACCAACCCATCATTCCAACTGGAGTGCCAGATTGAGATATCTTGGAGCTCGGGTTATACTGAGCTTGTCCAAAGCGACGCGGCTCGTTAAAGTGTGAGAGTGTTCATCTGTATACGTGCTCGTGCGTCCTATGTGATTGGAGTGGATCCTGGCGTGCTCTGGCCTGAGGCTCAAATATCCATCTTCAAGCAGCCTGTCTCAAACTACTCCAGCGGATGCCCTTCGACAATGGGGCACAGCCAATGACTTATGACCCCTTCGCGATCTGCCAGTGATTCTAGGTTCTCGGCGGGGATGAATCGCCCGTCCGCGTTGGTCTCTTGTCTCCTCGTGTACGACTTCGACGCCTCGTTCACGGTACGCTCAATCCCGCTTTTGGGCCTTCCACACCTCGTGTATCCCCTGCCGCCCTCGCGCAAGTCACATAAACTCCCGATCTCAAAGCGATGTCGACTAATGCTTCCTTCACCTTTCTTCTGCGCGGATAGAAATGACGATGGTAAGGCTGTTATACGCCTTCTTTTAAATGACTCACGACAGATGCGCCTGATATCAGCTTGAACTTTGGGGTAACTTCGCTCATCTTGCTGGTCCTCGACGTACTGCTGCAAGACGTCAGTGAGCATGGCTATAAGTCGTATTCTTCGCCCCCTCGTATGCTGGCTCAAGAGCCCAGTCGTTGCGTTCACCCTCTCGACTTTCGCGTTCAATATCGTGGCCGTCATCGGCGCGTACAGCAGCAATCCCATTTTTGTCACTGTCTGTGGCTCAGTTGCAATAACTTTGGCTCTCCTGTGCGTGGTTGTTTACATTTTCGCATTCCTCCGACGACGTTGTATTCCCCATTCACGGTCAAAATACCCTGGTGCTGATGTTTCGACCACTCTTCAGGCTTGGACTCTTCGCCAAACAACTCGGGCTCATCTCTACATGGTTCGGTTTCTTCGCTAAACGACTGGCGCGACGACGAACGCGGAGCGTGGACATCGAGTCAGCAGAGCCGTCGTTGTCGAGCCCTCCGGAATCAAATGCCTTAGAGGCGACGATGAGCGACGTGGACTCCAGCTCTACGGGCCCCTCTATCGCCGGCACCCCTCAGTCATCAGTTACTTTCTTGGACTTCTCCGGTAACGCAGAGGAAGAGGGATGGGCAAACACATTCATGGAAGAGGTCGTATCACTTGCGCCGACTCTGCCAAGTAGAACCCCACTGCTCGCTCAGGGCGTGAAGGGTCTCGACAAGCTGGCCAGCTTCACGCGATGGCGTGTGCGCCTGAAGTTCCTCGCCAGGCAGAACGACTGGCGGGTGAGTCAGGAATGTACGCTGGAAGGACCGACGCATATGCCGACGTGGATCTGTCGGCTGAAAGGTACGTCTAGTGGGCTCGCACGTCCGCCTTGTTTGCATGTCTAGCTCTGAAATGCTGCATCTTACAGTGAACGATACGTGGGAGTTTGACGGTCGATCTACGCAGAGGAGACTGGCAGAAGAGGATGCGGCTGAGGTGGCGGTGAACAGCTTGATAGCTCGGTATGCTGCAGGATCCTCCGAAGCATTCGAGAGTAATTGAGGGGGAATATGATGCTGTTCCCAGTCTCATGGCACATAGTCTGGGTGAATGTTGTCGATTATCTTGCTATTGCTCTATCAAACCTTTAGTGGAACTTGAAGACCTAAAGAGACGCGGTTGAACCCTGTTTTGCTATGTTTGCGTCCATATGTCCAGCTTCGTAGAGTTTGAAATGACTTACGCACGCGCCACTACATCATCTCTCTCCGCTCACCACTCATGTTCTCGCCAATTCTTCGCGGTCGCGTCGGACGCGTTCCCCTTCATCGAAATGTTCCCAGAATATTCCCGACATACTCAGCGTGGTGTGCACCCGCATTTACGCGTCCCTTCACCCTCAATAGTCCGCTCCTCTCGCCGCCAACCCGCACACCGCGCTTCACGCCGCCGAAGGAGCGCCTCAAGATCCTCAAGGACCGCCTGACGCCCAAGGAGAACATATACACGATCCCCAACTTGCTCACTGCGTCCCGCATCGTTGCCTGTCCATTCCTGGGCTACGCGATCCTGCACGGGAACTTCCATGTCGCCACTGCGCTGCTCGTGTACGCGGGGCTGACTGACCTGGTTCGCACCCCTCCTGCGAGGCACTTGGGATGACTGAAGCTGAACAACTGTGATGCGTTGAAGGTAGACGGCTACCTTGCCCGCAACTTCAACATGAGCTCGGTGCTCGGGACGATCCTGGATCCTGCCGCGGACAAGACGCTGATGACGACCTTGACTATAACGCTAGGCATGAAGGGACTGTTGCCTAGTGCGTAGTACATATGCCTAGCTGTGATCTAGTCTTGACGTTCTGCACAGTGCCGCTTGCGGTCATCATCATCGGCCGGGATGTCCTCCTCAGCTTGTCTGCTTTCTACATCCGGTATACCTCCCTCCCAGAACCGGTAAGAAGGCCACGTTCCCTTCCAACGAGTATGCTTGACCAACGAGTGCACAGAAAACAATGGCCAGATACTGGGACTTCTCAATACCATCCGCTGAAGTGCACCCCACCATGATCAGCAAGGTCCGTCATCGTGTCGCATACCCAGCCTCTATCTCACTCCCCACAGGTCAACACAGCGCTGCAACTGGTGCTGATGGGGGTCACGACCGTAGCTCCCATACTGCCTATCGACTTGGCGGACCCGCTATGGTATCTGCAGTATGTTTAGGTCCCCTTTAACCCTTCGCTGGTAGCTAACGGCTCACAGGTGGACCGTGGCTGCGACTACTATATCCAGTGGCTTGTCCTACGTGTTTTCCAAAAACGCTGTCCGTATATTAGGGCAAGGGCCCAAGCAAGGGCCATGACATTGACAAGATTGGTCGTCGTTTATCTTCAGAAATATCCCACAGCACCCTGTATCGCACGCAGTCTTGAACAGAGAAATATTCATCTACATGTACACGAAAAGAATACAAGGTGCTTAATCTACATCTAGATGCAAGAAAACGAGTCATAGATAGCATAACAACATCAAGGACATCACGATGCTGGACGACATTCAACTCGTCAAGGACGTCAAGAATCGTTCAGCCAGCGTCGTCCGAGGAATGAGAGTCGTCCATTATATCAGTCGTCCGTCGAATCACAGTCGTTCAAGTTCATCATCTCTGCACTTGCCGCGTCGATGACCGACGCGCCTCCTGGTACGCTTCCTGGATTGCAGACTTCATCGAGCGCTGCTTTCGCCAGCCTTCCGCTGCACGCCTGTTGCCATTTGTCAGTCTCGGGCATATTCCAGCAAGTGACTTCTTTTCTTACCTCGCACGCGCAAGGAAGATGACCGCCAGCGCGGCGCTTTGCAGTGACCGCGCCCTCGGCCGCTTCGTCTCTTCAGGCGCAGACTCTGTGAACCCTATCCGGGCAATAGCAGAGACGATCGTCCGCTCGCTGACGATGCATGTGAGCTTCCGTCTGGACGAGGTCAAGAAACATCAACGCACCTCTTCTCAAATTTGCCCAACAGCACGAGCAGATAGCGTTTCTGGTGCGCGAGCTCGCCGCGCAAGGTCGACTCGCGCGTGAACTTCGCCTTCAGATACCGGATCTGCACCAGCAGGCCCTTGCACTCCTCCTTGTGCTGTATCTCGATTGCCTGCAGCTGGACCTCATCACTGTAGAGTAGATTGTCAGCCTCACAACGCCTAGTTCAGACAAGCATCCCAGCTACTCACATCCCACACTCATGCTCCTCGAGCTCCATCCGCGCCTTTCGCGCTGCCTCCTTATGGCGCTCTATCTGCTCCGCGAAGAGGCGGATCTGCGCCTGCGCCTGCTTCTTCGCGCGCTCATCCTCGCGGCGTCTGTTCTCAAGCTTCTCCTTTTCGCCGCGCAGGGTCTCCAGATCGCGGCCAAACGACTCGGCGTCGCGGCGCACGCGCTTCAGGTCTGCCTCGAGCAGGGATACCGTCTTCGCAACGTCACCGCGTTCGGCTTCGATGCGGTTGCGCTCAGCCTCCGCACGGTGCAGCTCGTCTGCTTGGTTGGAGAGGGCTCGGCGAAGGTCGTCCACCTCGAGAAGGTGCAGGTCGAGCTGGTGGCGCCGATCGTCGTGTGAGGTTTGCGACTTGAGATACTGGTCGTGCAGACGGTTTGCACGCTGACGTTAGGGTGAGCGAGACGTTGCATATTCCATTGATAGAGACACTTACCTCTGAAGTCTCGGAGAAACGCTTCTGCAGCTCTTTGTGATCGGTCGCAAGCATGGAGCGTTCCTGGCGGAGCTGCTCGATAGTCGCAGCGTTCTCGCTAACGCGGGCCTCGAGCAAGCGAGCTTTCTGCTCGGCATTGGCGTTCACTAATCGAGCATTTATAAACCACCACGCATATAGCAGCACACAGCATACCTCGTAGCTCCCTCTCCAAGTCATGATTCTCCTTCTTGAACTTGTTTAGCTGCTGGCGCACGTCCTCCATGTCCTATGAAAATGTTAAGCGACAATCAGAAAGGAAGTCTACTCCACTGACCTCCTCCGTCCTCTGCATCTGCGCGACGACTTGATCGCGTTCCCTCTCCGCATGACTCTGATCCGTCATCATAGCACGCAACCTCGCCCGCTCCGCTTTCAGCGTGCCTTCCAGCTCCGCAATCGTCAGCTTGGCCTGGTCTAGCTCGCCTTGAACGCCTGCCCGCGTACGCTCGCCCGTAGCCGACTTCATCGCCTCAGCCGCGGCCTTCTTCGCTTCTGCGGCAGCCTTCTTAGCCTCTTCCCGGATCTGCGCATTGAGCCTGTTCGCCGCATCCTGCAGGGCGGTCTTCTCGCCCACGAGTTTGCGCCGTTCATCGTCCCACGATTTCTTGGTACGGGCCAGTTCCTCGTTGAGGGTGCGAAGGTCAGACCGAAGCGCGTTGCTGGTCTTGGTTGGCGGCGTTGGCGGCTCGTCCGGCATCGATGACTGGCTGGCGCCCAAGTCGAACGTACTGTGGCATATATGTCAATGTACACCCTTTATAAGAAAGTCAACAATCACTCACCTCTCGTTGGCATTGACGCTCGAAGCGTCAACCTTGACCTTACATTTCTGGCAGCGGAGGCGTTGCAGCCGCTTCACTCGGCGCTCCTCTTGACGAGACATGCGCGCAAGCTCAGCTTCCAAAGTACGTATCCTGCCGCGAGCTTCTGCAAGCTTCTTGGTCAGACCCACGACGCCGAGTCCGGCGTCTTCGAGCTTGTCAAGCTTGTCGTCGATGCTGTCGTTCGCGCGATTGAGCTCGTTCTGCAGGCGCTCAATCTCGGCAACTAAAGGCGCATGCGTCGAGTCCGCGCGAGTCGAGTTGAGCCATGACATCTGTTCACAGCGTCAGCGAAGTCATAATGAAGGCGTGCGCGACTTACATCTCTCAGTGGTGTCCCTGGCGTCTTCGGCATACGCATAGACACATTGATGGCATGGCGGGCGAACGGCGAGATCCCACTCTGGTTGATCATCTTGCTCGGCGTGTTCATCTCATTCACCGTCATTCGCAGCGCGCGATTGCGCTCCAGCAGCTCCTCCTTCTCCTTCTCGAGTATCTCGATGCGCGTGTCCTTCGCCTTCTCAATCGCCTTGCGCGCCGGCGACTGCTCCAACAGCGTGGTAAGACGTGCAATCTCCTTGTTCGCCTCGTCCACCTCGTCTTCAAGTGCCTGGATCTCTGAGTCGGATGGGCGGCCGAAAGCGGAGTGCTCCGACGGCGTTTTGTTCATGGCTATGTCGTGTGCGCGCTCTAGCTCACGCTCGAGGGAGGCAACCTTGGCTTTAAGCTGCACAATCGTCTCGTCGTCGTCCTGCATCTGCTGCTCCGCTGCGTCAAGAGCCTCTTCGTTTTGCTGCGCCATGCCGGCGCTGCGCTGTGCATCGCTCTCGAGCTGCTCAATCTTGTCGTTGGCGGCCTCGTACTCGGCTTCCTTCGCACGGATGTGGTCTTCCGCTCCTGCTATAGCAAATTCCAGGTTCTCAATGCGCTCCGTCGCAGCCGCTGCGGCGTCCTCGAGCTCGGAGACGAAGTCCTTTGTGGCACTGAGTTCGTCCTGAGCCTTGCGCAGCTCGCCCTGGGCTTGCCGGAGGTCGCTCTGCGCCTGATCAAGGTGTTCGCGCACGTCTTCCGTTGTGTTGCGCTCCCTCGCCAGCTCCTGCTCACGCGCTCGCAGGTCCTGCTCCAGCTCCTCGTTGACATTCTTCTCCTCCTCCAGCTGTTTCTGGAGATCGTCGATCTTGTCCTGGGAGAGGAGCACCTCGTCCTCGAGCTGCTTGATCTGCATCTTGGCGTTGCGCAGCTCCGCGCTGACCTGGCTCAGGTGCACGTTGACTTCATGCAACTCGCCGCCGAGATCCTTGTCGTCCTCGAGCGCGCTCTCGGCCTTCTCTGCGCGATCCACGGCGTCGTCACGCTCGATCTCCACTTGCATGACCTTGCGTTCGAGGTCCTTCGTCGCGCGCTTGTGCTCCGTTTCAAGATCCTTTAGACGACTTTCCGCCTGGCGCGCCTTGTTCTCGAGATCCGTGACGATAGCCTCAACACCCTTCTCTACCTCGGTCATCTTGTCACGCCAGCGGTCCTTGTCCCGGGCCCTTTCCGCGCGCTCGCCCGCCAGAGCTTGCTCTGCCTTGACCTTCTCGTCCAGGGCATGCTCGCGTTCGGTCTTGTACGTGTCGATGATCTCCTCAAGCTCTGCCTTCTCCTCCATCCAGCCCTCGCCCCCGACGTCCTCGCGGACGCCGCTGAGCGTGCTCCCGGCGCTGATGCGGCGATTGCTTCCAGTACTCAAGCGTCGTAAGGCGTTACTAGCTGCAGGATCGCTGGCCTCGCCTCCTGCCCGGCGTTCCTCCTCCATCCTGGTCAGCCGCGAAACGAGGGCCTCGTTCTCCTCCTGCAGTCGCCGATTCAGGCCATGCAGGTAGTTGTTCAACTTGCCCGCGTTGAAGCGGCCGATACCGTGGCCATCAGCCGCACTTTGAAGGCCCATGGCGGGGTCGAAGGACAAGTTCGCGCGGTGGTTGGTCATGAGGTCGTGAGAAGATGCAGTCGAAATCATAGAG
Organism: Schizophyllum amplum; assembly: GCA_007026445.1. Lineage (NCBI taxonomy): Eukaryota > Fungi > Basidiomycota > Agaricomycetes > Agaricales > Schizophyllaceae > Schizophyllum > Schizophyllum amplum. The sequence goes on along the minus strand of VDMD01000041.1, from coordinate 131,953 downwards.
GCGCCCTCGTTAAGTGCCTGCCCCTCGGAATCGGACGACCCGGCTGCCGAGCCAGTCGCGGAAGGAGGCGACGGGAAGAACGTCTGTGAGAGAGGATGCGACATACGCCGACCGATAGGTGGCGCGCGCGGTGGACGCGGTGTCACACCGGCAAACGCGACCTGCAGGTTCGCCCGCGGCAGCGTGCCCGGCGCGTGCGACGTAGCCGTCTCGTTTCCTGGCGCGTCCGACATGGCTGTTTCGTTTCCCGGCGTCTCGGGTACGGCGGCGCGGTATGGAGTCCCGGTCAACCGTATGCGAGGGCGTGCGGTTGAATTTATGACAGACAGGAGGAAGGACTTGCGACGCGTGTAAGGGGTCGTCAACGGATTCTCCTCCTCGTCGGTCTGTTGATGGGGCTTGGGCGTCGAGAGAAGGTTGTTCGGCGGGGGTGGCAGGTCAAAGCGAGCCCGAGGTCGAGGGAAGGCTGGGGTGGGCGTGTATGTGAGCGAAGTCTCTGCGGGAGAGACTTCGCGATGGCCGTCGTCTCCATGTTCCTCTTCCGATGAGAAAGTAGGCTCACGTGAGTCATGACTATCTCTAGAGCGCGACGAATTCTCTGGTTGGCCATCGTGAGAGCGGTGCGAATAATCCCGCTCCTCATCCTCGGACTGTGTCTGCACAGGCGACTGATGAATATCGGTGATCTCCATCGAGTCACTCTCGTGCAGAGATGGTCCTTCGCTATGTCGCTCGTCTTCGTAGTCCCGTTCGATAGCAGGCGATGCGTTGTTAGAGGGTGGCAGGGGGATAGCCGCCGCTTGAACAGGCGATTCTGACGGGGAATATACGTTTCGTGAAGAGCGGTTGCTTCTCGGGGTTGAGTGAGTGGGGGAAGACGCGCCAGTTGAGGATGTGCGAGATAAAGATGGGGTACGCATACGCGATGGAGGCCGTCGGTGAGATATGTTCTTGAAGGGCGAGGGCTGCATCTCGCAAGTCAGATAGGTTCTTCGCACATGAGATAGGTGAAACGCACTTTGGGTTCTGAGCGCAGTGAGACGGAGACATCCACGTAGCTGTCCATCATCTTCTTCTTCGGCGTCGCCTCGTCTCTGTAGTCCCGCGCTGAGAATGCGGGAGAGCCGCTGCGACTGACGGACCGCAAAGCATCAGTGATAGACAGGTCGTCGTATTCGCCTTCATGTTGTGTGTCCTGCGGCGGAAGATACGCGTTGGGAACACTGTCCCTGCTTTCGTCCAGCTCGTCGTCGGAATTGTCTGGCGCAGGTAGTGATGGTATCGCACTGACGTCAAAGCTTTCGTGCTGAGGCAGCCTTGAAATGCTTTTGGAAGATATATAGCCCGCCATTGAAGACCTGCTTGAGCGAATCGAGTTTGCGAACCGTGTCGCGCTCGCAGTGCCAGAGTGTCCGTATATCGTCGATGCCGTGGTGTGATGAGAGGTAGCCGGTGCGGGGGTCGAGGTTATAGGAGTAGATATACTGCTCAAGTTGTCGGAGGACTCGTCTTCGTGGTGGCTGCTGGTGTCCGGGTCTACCATTGCGGAGTCTTCAAAGGCGGGAAGCGAGGGCAGGGAAGGCATGTCTCGTTCCTCGCCATCCTGGATTCGGCGCCATATGCGAGAGGGAGTTTCTGAGATTATCGCCATCGTAAACGTCGAACCCGTCGGGCCGCAGCCTTTTCAACACGATGATGGCAAGAGGCAAGGCGACCTGTGACTACACGTGATCGCGATGCGTTCGCGTTCTGTCACAAATGGCGTACAATTTGTAATTCGAAATCCACCTTCCATTTCCTCCACTTCCTCTCGAGCTCCTGCAAACCCTTCACATTTCTTCACTTCTTCAACCTCAACAAAGAAATATTGCCGAATCTCTCCGGCAGTGAATCCTGGTTTTCATTTGAACTCGGTGACCAAGTGGACCTATTCAGCAGGGTGAGCGCAACACCATAGTAAGAGAACTACTCACTCACCCCTTCAAATTCATTATCGAGGTCCCGCGCGATCTCAGCTCTGATCCGCGCCAAGTCATCTTGACAAGTTTGCCAGCATTGGCTACACGCCCTCATGGGCGGCTCTTCCGAGATGTCGACCGTTCTTGATATGCCCATATCGAGCACGGTGGCACCCGCAGGATAGATCTCGACGTTTGCAGCGATTGCGGCGACATAAGCGGGCCATTCACCTTCGAGTATACAGTCTTTCGAATGGACAAGACGGTCTTTGTCGTATGTGCAGCTCTCCCAGATTGGCTTCTTTGGGAGCCAGTTTCGCGTTTTTCTGTGAATGAGGATGCTGTATCCGTTGTTGTATCTGAATAGGTTTGCTGCTAGCTTCCCACAATCGAAGTAGTAGGTGAGGAGGTGATGGTAGGCGAGGGCGTCGATGTTCTTCAACTCCTGCTCTTCTGGCCAGTTCTTCGCCCCCAAGCGGACCGCGTGCCTCGCCGCCAGCACCGCAAGTGCGCGATCCTTGACCCGTATAGCGACAGCATACGCAGCGACAGGCCGCTGGCTGACGATAGATGACGACGGCGTTTGCAAGTGTTGTGCAAGCCCGCGCAGGACATCAGGCATGTCGTACTTGTCAGCGAGAGTCATCAATGTACTGATGTCCTCCCAGCGCGTCAAGGACACGGCGAGCCGCGGGTCACACCAACTCATCAGGAGGTGTAGCGACCGGGCGCTCTCTACGATGTCGACTATCGGTATGGCCGATGTGCCACGATCGGGTTGATCGCCGTCGGATGTAGAGGAGTCGACTTGCGGTAAACGAGAACATATCCTGGAAGACAGTCGAGGTGAGGACCAACAGTATGCGGTGGATCAGGAAATCAACACCGTCGCAGGTCCTGAGAACGAGGTCACCTCCTTCGTCTTTGAATGGACTGCCGGCTTTGCAAATCTGTCTGGGTTTTGCGGCGCTCATGGTCGCGTCTTCGAAGGCACGCTGCTTTGCGCTCTTCCGACGCGCCCACGGTTCACGTGAGGTCGCATCACGGGTCAGCCAGTGACTGTTTCCTTTTGTTTACTCGTCTAATGTCAGTGTTGCCTCTCAGTCACCAGAAGTGCTAAATTGCCATGCCTTTTTTTGGGCCCTTCTTCGAGGGAAACCAGCGGTCAACCGCAATCGGTACAGCATATCTGTGCAGAATACGTTCTATCCCATCCATCTGGACTCAGACGCATCAGAATTCCAGCTGCAAATCAACCTGTTGCATATGGGGTGAGCCCTGGTCAACTCATGGAAGTGGCAGACTGACCTGCCTCACTGCCTTATCCAGCGCTGCTGCGAGCTCCAGGACAAATTTGGCGGTATATTCGTAGATGTGGACTTTGCAGTCAGTACATGCGCATCTGCTCATGTCAATGGTGAACGCCTGGGTCAAAAGAGAACGCCCTGGATATTTTTCCACTCCTCCACGAATCAACAGGATGTACTCTGACCACCAAGAGGTATCGCAAGCATACGATCTAGAAGCGTGTTTCTGCATTGGTCTGCCGAGCGTACTGGCACCCGACGCGATGTCAGGCCAACTGATTGAGCGCTCGGTGCAACCATCCAACACTTTCACTGCTGCTTGTGCGCGAGCAATATGGTAGGCAACCAGGTGATGGTACGCCGATGCCGGTATGTTCCCCAGCTCTTTGCAGTATTCCCAGTTGGCGATACCCGCGCGTGACGCCTCCGCCGCCGCCATCTGTGCCAGCTTTCGGTTGCCAATCCGCACTGCGAGGGCGTACACCTGGAGAGGCGTCTCGGCGACGAAGGACGACCCGTGGAGGCACTCGCCGACATGACGAGATACACAGGGTGCGTCGTACTTGATGGCGAGATTCATAATCGCACTGACGTCGTCCCAGCTGTCCAGCGCATGCGGCGTGCAGCGCGGATCGCAGCAGCGCAGGAGCTTCTCCAAGTTGGCGCTGTCCTCCTCAACTTCGACCACTGGTCTCCCCTCCTTGTCTTGACCGCGATCGCTGTCATCGCTCAGCGCTCGACCGACATGCGGCAGCGCGAACATGTCGCGGAAGAACGACGAGACGAGGGATAGCAAGACCTTGTGGACGCGGAAGTCGACACCGTCTGAGCTACGCAGGATAATGTCTGCTGCCTCGTCGTCGAAGGGTGCCGTGGCGAGGCGGGGCTGGGTGTTTTCGTTATGCGTCATGACCTCGTGTATCGCGATGGTGGTGGTGGTGGTGGGAGCGAAGGAAGGCGTTTAGGCGCCCGAGTATGCTGCCTCGCGCTTCTCGGAATGCGATCACGGGACTTGAGCTCAGATGCGCGACGGCGGCGCGTGGACGTTCAGTGCTGCTTTATCATGCAGATGGTGTGTCTGTTCGACAGAGTCTATACATTTAACTAATGCGTGAAGTCAATGACCACGTCCCAATGCCAGCAGAACATCCAAATGCGAGTTGTACGCATACAATCAACCTCAACATCAAGATGTCGAAGCAAACGCGCTCAGAAAGTCAGCTGTAGCCGAATACGGAAATGCGGTGAGCGAGGCATGTAGTATATCGTCGAGTAAACAACTAACGTCTCAAGCGCCTGCTCAGATTTTGGGATAGTACGTTCGAGGGCCATCTTGAAACGGAACATAGCGATGAATTCGCCGCGAACGTCATAATATGTTCCACTGACTGCAATCGTGTTCGCATCGTTCAGCTTCTGATTGACAGTAACCTTTGCGCTCGACATATTGACCGCCCTGCTCTGTCACCAGCGCAAGATCGTCAACTGAATGGTGGTGGACTACTCCAGGCTTGCGCGAGTCCTATGCGACCTCCCCAACTTGCGTGATATACCACTCGGCGTTGAGCAGGAAACACATTGAGTTCTTGCAGCTCTTCATTGATCATGGGCCCAATCAGGCGCGTAACGCAAAGTCCAGCGATAGGCTCACCTCGTTCTAGATCTGGGTCTTACAAACGGCTCGGTGCGTGCAATGGACATCAAGTTGATAGCATATCAGATCGTCAAATTATCCGTGCGCAAACGCACTGCACAACATTCACAGGACATATACAAGACATACGGACCTAGGTGGAATGCCATTCCTCTTGGTAATATCCGACTCTCCGTCAATCAAAATTCAGTTCGACCTATGCATGTGAGTGAGAACGTTAATATGTAACCATTCTCAAGACGAGTATCTGAACTGACCTTGTCCAACTCCTTGTCCAGCTCCTTGGCAAGGTCTATGATGAAGCGTGCCGTATGCGCTTCAGCACGACCATCACAGTTCGGACACCACCAATTGTCATGCGAGCTTGAAACCAGCAAGAAACCTGGTTCCTGAACAGCAGAGCCCTTTGGGTATTTTTCCACGTGCGCGCGCATCTTCTGTATGTATTCTCGCCACCACTCTCCCCGGCACAAATGGACTCCCCCGACAGAGGAATGACCGTTGTGGATCCAGAATCTCGGAGCCCAGGCGCCCGACTTCGCCCATTTTTCGACAATCTCTACCGCTCTTGCAGAGCGAGCGAGGTGATAGCGGAGGAGGCGCTGAAACTCCGATGCCGGTATGTACGCCAGCTCGCTGCACGCCGCCCAAGTCGCGATACCCAAGCAAGAAGCTTCCCTCGCTGCCGCTCGGGCTAGCTGTATGTTGTTCGCTCGCACCGCGACAACATACACTTGGATGGGATACTGATGGACAAAGGATGAGTGCCGCAAGCATTCGGAGACACGACGGTATATAGTGGGTGCGTCGTACTTGATGGACAGCTGTGTCGTGGACTGAACATCCTCCCAGCTCTCTAGTGTCGGCGGTGTGCACCGCGGATCGCACCATCGCAGCAGCTTCTCGACCCCATTGGCGTCCTCCTCGACGTCGATGATAGGCCGCCCACCGCAGTCGGCATGATCACCCGCATCGGAAGCTCTTTGACCGACGTGCGGCAGCGCGAGCATGTCTCGGAAGAACGACGAGACGAGCGACAGCAAGACCTTGTAGACGCGGAAGTCGACACCGTCTGAGCTGCGCAGGACGACGTCCGCTGCCTCGTCATCGAACGGCGCCGTCGCGAGGCGGGATTGTGTGGTCTCGTTCCTCGTCATGGCCTCGTGTATCGATGATGGTGGTGTGAGCGAAGGAAGGCGTTTAGGCGCCCTAATAAGCCACCTCGCGCACACGGCAGAATGCGGTCACGGGACTTCAGGATACAGTTGCACGACCGGGACGCGTGCGCATTCCACGCTGCACGAGCATCTAGATGGTGCGTTTGTTCGTCCCACACTGTCCATTTCGCTGACGCGCCAAGTCATGACGTTGAACATGGGCGGTCAGTACTATCACTGTTGCAGTGATTCAAAAAACGCGATTTCGATATCTTCCCGTACTTTTCTCGTCCTGATTTTTCGTCTGTGTTGACTTTAACCTAGTTAAAGACTCTCCGAATATCCTTGGCGCGGTACAGGCCCTGGCGGGGGAGATCTGAAGAAACACGCAGTGATTCAAAAGCGTGACACACTGTCACCGCCACTGTTGGTCGACTGACATCGCCGTCGTCCCTGGACCAAATCTTCTCAAAGCTTCTAGAGTTATAGTTGAGATCATTTCACTGCCGTATGCGAAGTAGGGCGGGGAGAAGAGCACTGAGACCGGTGCAACTGAGCCGTCACACTTCGTGACACCTGGCAAAGCGACTCTCGATTTTCTGCAGGTTGTTCTCGGCAACCTCTCGCTCCCTAACTTCACATGTAGGTACTGGATAGCTTACAGTATATGCATACAAACTTTAGAGTGTGTGGGATAGCGTCCAGAAGCGCAATCGCAGAAATAAAGCGTTTTTGAATCACTCAATCGTTTGAATCACTGCAACAGTGATAGTATGCCGCACTCAGAGTCGCGTACAGGTTCAGCCTTCGCGATGATCCAGTTGCGTGCAGTGTCCATTTTTTCTGCCGCTCTCCTTGACGCTCTTGACAGCCCTTGCGTCGATTCTATGCAACTCTTCCTCTAGTGGCAGACGGTGGGATTAGATTTTATGGCTATCGATATCGACATAGGGTCAGCTAATTGAAGTAGCCCCAGTGTACTCACGCCGCCGAAAACTCGGGCGAAGTAACGTTCACTCTACCCACAAAGTAAACGTGGCGCACGCGAAGCTTCCTGCCACTCACTGATGCTCCTTCTATTTGGTCGCCTGTTGGTTGCCACCGCAGCGATGGAGCGGCCCCTGCATTTTGGAAGTCGTCCCTGCGTGCCGGCCGCACGGCGAGCTGTGGCGCTCACCCTCAACGTATCCTTCCTTACTTACTCACCATGATGCCCGGGGCCAACTCGGATATAACGCACATGCCAGCCTTCCACCAACCGGACGCGCTCCTGCCCAGTCTGGGTCTAAAGAGGTGCTTCTTTCGGTTGAGTCGCGTCAACGCCTGGTCCACGCTCTGACACTTGATAGCTGTTCAAGCTTGTTTACGCCGCGACGAATGGCCGTCTCGGGATACAGCAATCTGGCAGACACGCCGAGAACTGCTGGGAGCCCAATCGGTGCTTATCGAGGCGCCCGGACCTTCATGAGCTTCAAGCTTCAAGTGCAACCCAAGTGGCTTACTATGGCTGTCGGCCTGCTATATCGGCTCCATTGCTCGTCATTCATGCCGGCTGTTTCTTTCTATTCCAGCGACAAACCTTGCCCAATCGAGCTACGTGCATGTTGCGCATTGTCAATAATTATACCCACGCGTATCACAGACAAGCCGATAGAAGGACGGTACAGCACGGTACAGCACAAGCCGTACTGCTCAGCCGGACAGGGACCTTCGAGGAATGTCCGCTGCGGGAGACTACATACGTTCGACTCAGAGGGATCCTGGAACAGTCCTCGAAGGGCAAGTTTGGCAGCAGCAAGGCTTTGCAAAAGGACCCTGGACCTGGCCCGCCACATGCGCAGGCAGGCGTGATGTTCAGCGATACTTACTGACACAGATTCGTGTAGACCATGCAATCTATTGGCGATTCGCGAATCAATAGAAATACACGAAGTATTGTATGCGTGCTATGCTCGGACAGGCAAGAGAATGCGAGAATGAGTTGAGAATGAGAGACAGAAAAAGATGATATGGACCGAAGCGTATAGGATACGAACCGCGAAGCCAAGCAATTATATACACTAATGCACATTAGTATCATACGTTGTCCCGACGAAGAAAAGGGTGCAGACGTCAGACGAAAGGCCAAGTGCCACCGCGCAATCCCGACACCACAAGGTGGAGACGCAAGCGAGAGGGCAAGGCAGGGGATATGAAAGGGGGCAGGAGGGAAGCGTACACGTAAATGATGCACCGGACGGTGTGGTGTCGGGTGGGCAGGAGGATAAATAGCGAATAAGCCGACCAACGCACGTATGCAGGAGCAGCCCCCTCAGTGGGCCTGCGAACCTTGCGTGGTATGGTGGTTGTGGGTATGGTTGTTGTGCCATAGACCGAGGAATGCGCCCGCGGACGAGACAGCGTCGATTGCGCGACCCACGATTGTCCCCTCAGGCTCTAGATTCTGCTGAAGCGAGTTGATGCTCGCCGTCTTCCTGTGCGATGAGGTGTGCGGCGAGGAAGGGGACGAGGAGGACGCGGGTGAGATAGGCGATCGCGAATGCGGGGGATCGTCCGTGCTTCTCGACGGCGGGGTCGTGCTCGTAGACACACTCGGTAGCGAGGCGCTGAGAGTTCTCCCATGTGTGCGGGTTGGCGACGGGGGCACAGATGTCCCCGACTGCGCGACAACTGGCCTCGACTTCGTAATCCCGCTAGGGATCCCATTCGCCTTGCTCTCAGCCTCGCTGTGTTCGTGCTTCTCGCCTGCCGTCGAGGGCGTGATCGTGGTATTGCTCGCGTTCTTGTCCGCTATGGCGCTCGCCGCGACAGCGTCCAGACTTGCGCGTGCGCCCTCAGCCGAGTCCGGCGAGCCGGGACTCATGCTCGAGCTCAAGCGCTTGCCCGCCCGATCCCTCCCGCGTTCTCGGTCTCGTCCGCCTGAGCGACCGTTCGCGTAAGTGCTGCCAGAACAAACAACGCCGTCCGGCGACAAACTACTCGAGCTACAGCTGCCGACGCTGCCAATCGGCGAACCGCGATCGGAGAATGATGAAGACGTCCGTGTGGATGACCGCCCACGGTTCGGTGCAGGTTGTGTTGGTGATGTTGGCCGTCCGCGCACGGTGGGCGGGAGTAGAGACGATCCGGATGATGATCGTGGTATTAAGATATCTGTCTTCGGCGATGGCGAGACAAGCTGGGGCGATGGTGTTCTTGATCTTGAGCGTGAACGGGAACGTCCTCGGAGCACCTCCTCAATCTCCTGCCCACTCTCCTTCCTTTCCTCCCTCCCACCGCGCGCCCTCCTCCTGGCGCCAAAGTCTTCCACCGACCCCATGTCAGGACCGGCAAAATAGTCGTACGCGTCCTCCTCTTGCAACTCCCCCTCCCCTAGCTCCCGTGACTCCGTCGTGGGCGACGTGCGCATCACAACTGGCACGACCTGCCGCGCGCCTACAAGGCGCGCGTCTGCGTCTGCGTAGCTGTTAAAATTCGGGTCACCGGGAGGTCACCAATACACTTCAGCTTACCATCTGGCCCGTTGTCCTCCCGAACGTCCACGTCGTCTACGCGCTCCTCCTCGGCGCCCTCGTCCTGCGCAACGGTGCTGCGTGGCCGGTCGAACCCGACGCGCGGCGTAGAGGGCTCAACAGGTCCTCCGTCGCTTTCGTACTGGTCGCTCTGGTGACCCACTGGAGGTACGTAGACGAGCTCGACGGGCACGTTGCTATCGTCGCGAAGGCCGTTCTTCGACCACTTGCCGTAGTACTTGTAGCCGCTATCGTCGTCGCCGTCGTCGCCGAGGCCCTCGACCCACCCGTTGACGCTATCTTCGGGATATTTGTCGACCTTGAGTATCGTGGGCGCGATAGGAGCAATAGTGACGTGCACGGGAGGCTTCGGCTCTTCCAACGAAGGTTTACGACCGTTGACGCGATAGAAGGAAGGTGAAAGTCGGTTCCCTGATGACGACTTGCGCCGCGGGCGGGACCCCGACGAAGACGACGAGGATGTAGAGACGGACGACTCGGACCTCTTGGTCTTGGACCGCGGTTTGGTGGTCGGCTTGTGATACGACGATCCACGCATCTGGATGAAACCGTCGTCATCCTCGTCCGATTCGTCGCTACCGATGGCGCTCTCGTTGGTGTTGTCCCAAGGCGAACTCTCGCCGTCGTCATTTTCTTCTTCCTCTTCCTCGTCGTACCTGACGCATGCGTCAGACATGAGCCTCGACTCAATAGCAAAGAACTCACCCGTCATCATACTGAACCCAATGTCCCTTATTGAGGGCAGCCTTGCGCCGCCATGCGTCAGAGCCGACGACGACGTCGTTCGAAGGTCCACTATCGATTGTGGTGGCACCCGCCTCGGGGGGCTTGTCGATGGCGATGCATTGCTCGACGAACGTGTTGAAGCTGATGTGCTTCTTCTGCTTGCTCGGATCGCTGTTATGAGAATAGAGCTGATGCGTCGGGCGTTGTTCGTGGAGATTCACGTTATCGATAGGATGGTGAGGGGGTTCGACGCGTGGCGGGGAGTCTTTGCGGAAAGCGCGATCCGGCCATTTAGCGATGTGCGAATCGGATTTCGTGTACATGAGCTGGGGACGCCTCACGCCCGCGACATCTTCATCCTCTTCGGCTTCGGGCACAGTGTCCAAGTGGGTCGCCGCGGCCGGTTTTCCATCGCCTTCGTCCTCGCTTTCGGCGGGACTGAAGAGGGGGCTGGGAGGAAGTTCGCTTGTGAGAAGCTCCGATATACTGCGGTGCTTCAAAATAGGTTTGTGCCGAATATACGGCGAGCTGAGGTTGAGACGGTCGTGGGCAGACGCGGCGGCTCTGTCATCTACCGATGTGGGATCTGGCTTGGGCTGCGGCGGGGGTGTCCACTCGACGGCCGTGTGAAGGGGCCCGTAGAGCCATGTGACGTCCGAGTCCTTGAGCCTAGCAAACGAAGAGACCGCTGTTGAGCAAGACGTCCGTCTCAGCCGACGGGGACGTACCAGTTCAGGGTCTCAGGGCTGATCGTCTTCAGCCCGTTCCGCTGCTTCCACCAGGTCCTCCAGCTCGCGTTCTCGAGACGCGCGCCGTTGGCAATTTCGTTCTTCTGCTTGGTCATGTTGCGCCATGACTTCCACACGTCCTCCTCGAGCCATTCGTGGGAGAGATAGTCGACCTGGCCTCTGGGCTGGGTGGTGACTGAGGAGTCATCGGAGATGGCGCTGGTGTTGGCGACTGAGCCGAGAAGAATGGGGAGATACGCAGCCATTAGATACAAGTTGTGCTCGACGATGGCAAAGGCGTTCTTCTACGCTTCGAGCATGTCGCGCGCGACGCTGGCGAGGGGAAGGTGATAGTAAAAGGTCGAGGAAGCTGGCAAGAACGCGGATTTGCAAATAAAAAGGCACAACACAAGTCCGCCAAATCCGGTGTAAATAATAGATCGATATATCAATCGGCCGGCCTCCGGAGGCGCGGGTGCTTACGGAGCCTCCACGTGGCTTTTCCCCGTAATCCCCCCGACCACTCGCTTCATTCTCTCAGTCTGGCGGCGCGCTCGTCGTCCAGCACAACGACGACAGTAATTATCTCGCCTGTCGTCGTCGTCGATACTGCCGCCGTAAATTGCATGATGCGTCATGTCTTTCCGTGATCGCCAGCAGTCCTGAATCGGTGCATTCGGGCGCTCGCTCCTCCTCGACGTCAGACTCATTTGCAGCCTGCGAAGAAACACTGACAAAAAGTGAAAACTTCACATGCCCTGGCGCCCTACGGCCCCTACCTACTCCCTGTAAAAAGGTGCCACTACGACGTACGGCGGCGATGTCATTGTGGTCCAGGGAGGCCTCCACCGGTTGTCCACCACCGCGTCGGTTTGATTTGCAAACTTCTGCACCCGCCCATCGACACCATCGTGGCCCATCGCAATCTCCCATTTGTTGAGCCCGCCTCCACGCCTGGGCTCAGGCTGGCCGGAGAGGCCCGCGCCACAGCCTATAGGCTCCTGCATCAAGCAAGTCTGGTCACTGGCGCGCGGACCTTACTCTCCCCGCTTGTTGTCTCAGACGCGCGCGGTTACCAGGCTGCCCGACATACAGCTCAAGACCCGGATATGGTTCGGATATCGGATACGACGCAGGGCACCTTTTCTCTCCCGCCCTAGGCTCTTGTAATCTTGCGCGCGCCTACTGAATGTCGACGGTGGCAGGATAACCTCGAAGGTGCCCCCTCGCGGCCTCCAGCTGTTTTCTAGCGCAACGCTTGCGTCAACGACCAGGTGGTTGAACTCAATGCCTGACAAATATCCTTCTCGCCCCAGTGCGTTCATTGCCTATGTGCCTTGCAATACGACCGTTAAGTCCGCTCTCACCTCAGTGGTCCTGTGCTTTTGCCCCGTGGGGCGGATTGTGGGGAATCCAGCCTTCCAGTCAAGGCCCTCCTCGCTCTCGCAGGTTATCGCTTCATTTGGGAAGTCGTCGGCCACACAACACGCTCTGGAACCATGGCCGGGCGCTTGCTGGACACCGCACAATCGGTCTTGCGTCGGCACAACAACTGCGACCTCGTCTTGCCCCGAACGCTCGCCTCTGCCTTCGCGCCAGCGCACTAGCCCAGGAAAGGCAAGTGCCGTTCACACCGTCCGATGGCACTTGACATACGCGAGCGCTGATCTCGAGATCGGGACGCACGTATTCCCGTATACACTCACACCTTGGCTATACAGCCCAGATACAGCCTCATCCCTGCGCCACCCTCCCATCCCGCGCCACCGTCCGCCTCCGTTGGCACGGACTCAAGGCTGACAGTCGCCGGAGCCCTTTTGCTTCCTCCGCGGAGGCAGCCTGCACCTAAACCGTCACCCTCACGCGCCCTCGTAGATGTACGCCCACCTGACCTTGGCTATGTGCCGGACACGAATATCGTGTGGCGCCCGGGAAACATGTGAGACGCGCCTGACCGGAACTGCCAGACGGGCGCGATACTAGAAAGCGCGCGCGCCGATACTTCCCCACGCGCCGGTCTTTCATCACAGGCCGCCTCGGAGCTCCGACTCAACAAGCGAGGAAGCAGGTATCAGGGTATCAGGCAGGTATGTTTCGAACGTGCGCGTTCTGCGCAGGGAGCATCAGGTGGTCGCCTTTAGATGCGGGGGCGGAGAAATGTCTAGTCATGGATGAGTTGGGGGTGGCAGACGGTGCTTCATGATGGGGCTAAGTCCGGTCATTGTCTACAGGACACCAGTCAATGTTGTTGGGCAACGTACTCGACAGGCCTGGTGATTGGTTGGTGATGCATTGATGAGTGTAGTGCGGGATTCCATCTAAGATCGCATCACACAGGCGGATGGACTGGGCCACGACTGGGCGCTTACCTATGTAGACGGACAATGCGCTGTGGCCAGAAAATCTGCTCATTCCATTGCGGACTAGGCAGTTGCGTTCCTCTTCCTCCTCTCCTTTAGCTCATATGGATTGACATGAGCATCTTGCCTTAGAACAGGCTACGATACTCTATTGGTGGCCCGCTAACCGGCTGAGCGCTGAGCGCCCAACTGGTGGTTCAACATGCAAGATACACGTGATTATTATGCGGCACGTCCGGTCCGGTCATCCGCACATCAAGCTCGTGACTCACACTGCGAGCCCTCTTTCTTCGAAACTTCATGCACATGTCGCGATGGCGGGGGCCGTCCGCGTCCCGCGCATCGTCCCGCTATTGTTAGAAGGGAATATCAGCCCGTGCACCTGGTGTCTGTCTGCTTTTTGGTGCGGTGCCAACGTACTACTCTCTGTAAAGGTACCGATGTCCCCATGACCAGCAAAGCATGTCTACTGACATCGTTTACGCAGATATATCGTGTTGTACCGACCCTCTGTTATCCGACCCCACTTTACAATGATATCACAACCCTTCAGTGCAGCTAAGGAGGGTACGACAAGAGCGTCGCAAGACATCTCCCCAAGCCGCCTCCATGGTAGTGACGAGCCCCTCCAACCTCGACGCACTGCTACCTTCAAGCATCTAGTATTCTGTACAGCTCACGCATTCATGTCGAAGGGATCAGACAATGCACTCAACTCTCAAGCATATCGTCATCTCGTCAAACTTGGGAAAGACGCTCACGCGACTCTCGGTGACTCCATAATAGTGTGCTTCTCTTTCGCACTACAGTCAGCATCTCACCATCAGCTGGTACTACTTATCGCCATCGTCGTGCACGATTTTGCCAGCAGGAGGCTTTCCTCTGACCTTTACCTTCGACGACGTCCTCGCTCCTCGACGTCGATCCCGGAGACCCCATATCGCCCGTCGCAAACCCTCCACCTCACTGCCGCGAATCCAGGACCACTGTGAAGCCGCCATCATGTCCGACCAGGAGAAGAAGGGACCGATAGTCGAGTCAGCGGACGTGCCCGTGGAGACTACGTCGTCCGAGAATGGCGCCGCGCCCGACATTGACACGAGCGGCGTCGACGAGAAGAAGCTCCTCCGCAAGATCGATATGCAACTCATCCCGTGGCTCTCGCTCCTCTACCTGCTGAGCTTCCTGGACCGGACGAGCATTGGAAAGTACGTGCGATTGCGTGCGGTTTGGGTGGCGGGGCAGGTTCGCTGACAGACCGCCGCAGCGCGAAGGTCAGAGGGCTGAATAGGACGTGTTGAATGCACCACTTAGCTGTGAATCCTGATCAGCTGTACCATCTTACGGACGATCTGCACATGACGGACAAGCAGTACCTGATTAGCCTGACCGTGTTCTACTTCAGGTAAGTTTCGGACCGGCGATAGGTGATACAGAGCAAGCTGAATTGTTTTTTCAGTTACTCCATCTTCGAGGTCCCTTCCAATGTCTTCCTCAAACGCTTGCGTCCTTCTATATGGTGGGTGTCCTTCATGATGGACGAGTTTGATACTCACCTTCTGCAGGCTCTCAGGACTCATGTTGCTATGGGGTGTCATGATGGCAAGTGAAGTTCAGTTTGAGAACCAAGAAATCCACTGAAGGCAAATCGTAGACCCTTCAAGGCGTCGTTACAAACTATCCCAGCCTGGTCGGCATACGAATTCTCCTTGGCACATTCGAAGCAGGCCTTTTCCCTGGTACCAAGTCTCTTTCACATTCATGCTCTGTCCTGGCTCACTGGCCCTGATTGCAGGCGTCAACTACTACCTCTCTTGGTAAGCTGGAGCGATCTCATGCCTGCCCGCCTCTGACCGCCCCAGTTGGTACAAACGCAGCGAATTTGGCATTCGCGCCGCCGTCTTCTTCTCCGCCGCGACTGTCTCCGGCGCCTTCGGTGGCCTCCTCGCTGCCGCCATATCTAATATGGATGGCATCGGCGGCAAGCCTGGCTGGGCGTGGATCTTCATCCTCGAGGGTCTCGCGACCGTCATTGCCGGAGTGGTCTCCTTCTGGATCATACAGGACTTCCCGGACACGGCAAAATTCCTCTCAGACGCAGAGCGCGCAGTGATTATCCGCCGGCTGCAGGCGGACGACCAGTTCAGCGCGGCAGGCGAGAAGCTGAAGATGAAGTATATCTGGCAAAGCTTTGCGGACTGGAAGACATGGGTTGGGAGTGAGTTATTTGCGTTGCGTGGTGCATAGCATAAGCTGATGATGATCCGTCTCGCGCGGCGTAGTGATCATCTATGTGGGCTGCGACATGCCCTTGTACTCGTTCTCGCTGTTCCTGCCGACGATTATTAACCAGGTACGTACCCGACCGACGCGGATGTAGCGGTGATGTTGATAGGTCTCCCAGATCGGATACACCGCGACGCCAGCTAATTTGCTCACCGTACCGGTGTATGCATTTGCGTGCATCATAACGTGTATCGTGGGGTTCTGCGCCGACAGATACGGTCATCGCGGGTTGTTCAACATGTGAGTTGGGAAATACAGCGTTGAGAGAGGTACTGATTGAAATGACTCATAGTGGATTCTTCATCCTCGGCGCTATTGGCTACATCATCTTGATAGTCTCCCGCAATGGCGCTCTTTCATATGTCGGTGTATACCTGGCTGCCTGGTGAGCATTTTGACATCACGTGGAAAGAGGTGAGACTGAAGCCGCCATAATAGTGGAATTTATCCCGTTATCCGTGCGTGACGCCCCACCCTATTGCCAGTCAGTTTCTGATACTCTGTGGTTACCGTTCAGCGAACACGATGTGAGTACAACTACAAAACCGACAGATCATGGATTAACCGAGATACGAACAGTGCGTGGATGTCTAATAACGTCGAGGGCTCGTACAAGCGTAGCGTGTCTATAGCCATGGTCATCGGGTTGTATGTCCAGGCCGATCAGCCTCTGCTCTCCCGTACTAAACCGCTTCAGTGGCAATATCAATGGCGCGGTCAGCTCCAACGTCGTATGTTCATCCTGGAGACTCACGTTTTACGTGGCTAACGCCCGCCCACGCAGTATCGTGAAGCAGACAGGCCGTGGTATACTCTCGGTACGTCTGTGCCAGCCTACACAGCTCAATTTTGACCTTGCCACCTCACCTTCGTCAATATGTCTAATCTCTACCAGGTCACGGTACGTTCACAGAATTTCTTGTATCCCTGGCTATGTTCTCATCGTTTGTCAGGGCTTGTCCTCATGTACATCGCGTTCGGCCTTATCGCCAGCACGGTCTACCTTTTCCTAGCCCACCGAGAAAATCAGCGCCGCGATCGCGGCGAGCGCGACGAGGTCATCGGGAAGATGGAGGGCGGGAACAAGCGCAACGGTGCATATGAGAACATCGATACGGCGAGGCAGGACAAGGGCGACGAGTGGAGTGGATACCGATATACGTTGTAGGAGGTTCGTGGGCTGTCATGTCCGAGCGAGTTATGAAGGCAGTAAAGCAGTGCACATGTACAAACTGAACGAGTTTGCTTGCTCTTCATGTCGTGATACGGCGTTTCTTCGAACGGACAACGTCAAGGCTTGAGATTGGGCGCTGAAGTGGATTACCGAAAGATATCATTATTAGAGCGCGCGATATGAAGGTGTGATGTCCAAACTTCTGTTATACAGCGCGGTCATTGCGGCAGCAGCAGCTGGAGCATCCTAGTGCAGCGTAGTACGGTCACTCGTCCGCCAAGTAAGATAGAAATTTGGCCCGCACCACCGGACAGACGTCCCCGTCCACAGTTCCTTCTACGGTCAGTCAAGCCTGACCTCGTGGCACGGATGACAAGCGCTATTGAATTGACTGTTGCAATGAGCTCCAGAATGCGGCAGAGAGTCGCGTACGTTCGATAAGCACGGGTTGGGTCAGCCCCTCCGATTCGGTCCTACCCAAATCCCGAGTATGTATGTCACGGATAGTAGGAGTCAAGCCACGTCCAAGATGGCGGGCTTCTGTGGTCATCGGGCAGGATGGAGAGGGTATAAAGGATGGCTTGGTAGAACGGGGAACAAGAGGAACGCACGTAGGCTCACTCGCAGCATAAATGGCATCTTCATCAACGGTCTACCTCGTATCTGGCGCAAATCGCGGAATTGGTCAGCTTGAGACCGCAAAAGCGACCATATGCGCTCGCTCACTCACATTCATTGACAGGCCTCGAGTTCATCAACACGCTCGCCCGACGACCGAACACCATCGTGTTCGCAGGTGCACGGAACCCCAGCGTCGCCATCGACCTGAACACCCTCGCCGCCAAGTACCCCGATAGGGTGCACGTCGTTCAGCTCGTGTCGGGCGAAAAGGAGGGAAATGCCCGCGTGATTGAAAAGATCAAGCAAACGGCAGGTCGGCTGGATGTCGTGATCGCCAACGCAGGTGCGTCTGCCGTGTTGCGACGACGCGCTAAGGTTGACCTGGTAAACCTGCAGGTATATGTCAATGGATGGGGCCTCTCGTGGAGGCACCAGCTGAGACGATGACGGAGCACTTCAATGTGAGTCTGCCTGCCACTGAAATTGGCGAAAATCTCACTAAGCACCCAGGTCAACGTCGTCGGCACCCTCGTACTGTTCCAAGCCGCATACTCGCTCATGAAGGCCTCTCCAACAAAGAAGTTCGTCGCTATCGGCGCAGGCGCAGGCAGCATCTCCAGAGGGCCAGATTTCGGCTACGTGCTCGGGCCGTACGCGTGCTCGAAGGCTGCAGAGCACTTCCTTGCGAAGAAGCTGCAATTCGAGAACGAGGATTTCGGTAGGTTATGATATGGGGGGATCCATCGCGAGATGAGGTTGGCTGATTCGTCCGACACCAACAGTGATATTCCCGATATGCCCTGGTAGGGTCGTTACGGATATGTGTGAGTATGCAGACGTTAAGGTGGATGAAGACACTGACGAGGGAATACATAGACGGCAACGCGCAAGCGAACGACCCTCTGCTGGCGAAGGAGCCCGGAAAGACCCCTGAGGAGAGCGTGCGAGGCCTCATGGCAGTTATCGACAACGCAACGAGGGAGAATGCTGGAGGAAAATTCATGGATGTCAGCGGTGGGATCAATGAGTGGTAGAGCGGTCCTCTGTACCGCGGATATTCTTGAGATCGACGGGTAGATAAGAAGCAAGCGGAAGAGAGAGCAGTGAAGTAGCAGATACTGGATGGAAGACACATCGTGCAATTACCGTCCGCGTGTCCCCTTGTGCACGGCTTATACTCATGGTTGTCTGTTCGCAAGTGACACGTCGCATCCGCTTGCTTCTGACTCTGAGACGAGTGAGACGCAGACGACGTGAGTAATATATAGGCGGAGCAGGTGCAGAGTCACGCGCGCTGTAAGCAAAAGTATGTGAAAACAGTACGTACCCTTCTAGCAGCCTCGCCACGGAAGACAGAGCGTAAGCTAACCAGAAGTTAACACTGCATGTGCCCAGGTCGTTCTCCGTGACGTACGAAAATCGTTTGCGGCGGTCGCGTGTAGACAAGGAGGCTGACCCGGGGTTCAAGAAGATCGTAGGTGCCCGCTGAGAACTGTTATTTGTCGGTTGAGCTGGAGGCAACAGAGCGCAAGACACAAGGCTAGCAGGGTGTGTATGATGGAAGGGTGAATGTTAAGGTACGAGCCTCGGGCGGGAGGGGACGAGAGGCTTGCCATTGATGGGCGGGGTTCCATAAAGTCTGTTCATCTGTCTCCGTGGCAGCTAGGCTGAGAGAAATCAAGAGAATGGATGAACAGCGTCTGCACGGTGTCGTCCCGCCGCCGGCCGTTCGGAGGTTCGTTGGTGCGCCCTCCGGTACCGTTGTCGGCTGCGAGGGTGATGCATTTGCCTTCACGGATGAGCATAACCCCCGCCAAAAGTCTGAGACCGCGTTGAGGATGGCTGCCACTCCATTAGTATCGTAGTCGCATTGTTATCGGTGAATAATTTTCCGGTCTAAGTAGATTGATAGCTTGAGCTAGAGCTGGAGTTTGGTCAGATCGCAAATGATGATTGAGGGTCAGACATGGCGAGGGTGGCGGACGCCACAGTAGTCGAGGATATGTGAATATCGACGTCGAATTTGCGCAGAAGCGTCCGGAAGAGCCAAAAGCGGAGGGAAGAAGGTTGTGATGGCATCAGATAAGATATCGCAGCAGTGATCGGCGCGCGCTTGCCAAGTTGAACTTGAACCTGACACGGTTCCATCGTGAGGATGAGGGACATTTGGAGGACACATCACAGCGACTGTGGGAGAACCTTTGACTGGAATCAGCGCAGCGAGTGTGTCGGAGGGTGGATAAGTGAATACGAATCGTTACCCCGTCAGGACTCTATCTCTGCCTAGCGAGCCGCTCTCGTGCCGCTGGCGACGGGACCAGTATAGGCATCAACTGAGGTCGTATCAGACCACTCTGCGGTGCAACAGCGATGGCTTCGCGCTCTGAAAATGGTGCCAGGAGCAGAAATGGGCGCGCAACGGTTGGGGGAACAACCCGCTTTGATCATGCGTGATCGAATCGTACCATCTAATAGCCTGGAAAATCCCGAGTCCGAATCGCCCCATATAAAGCCAGAGCGTGTTGTTCTCCTCCGTCGTCTCCCTTTCCCCACTCCCCGTTACACTCCCCGAAGCCTCTGCCTTCCAATATGACTGTCCCCGTGCTCGAGCAGGATATTCCCCGCCCCAAGGACGTCGGTGTCCTTGCCATGGACACCTACTTCCCTTACCGGGTGCGTGTGCAGACGCGTCGCGCAACGTGCCAGGAGGCTAACACGAGGTCCAGTGCATTTCGGAGGCCGACCTCGAAGAGTTCGACGGGGTGTCGAAGGGGAAGTACACCATCGGGCTTGGCCAGGAGTACATGGCTTGGCCGGACGACCGCGAGGACATCAACTCCTTCGCGCTGAACGGTGCGTGTGTCAAACTTGTCTTCAACATCCCCCATCCTGACGATTTCTTCAGCCGTCGCTGGTCTGCTCGAGAAGTACAACGTCGACCCGAAATCTATTGGCCGTATCGACGTGGGCACCGAGACCATCATCGACAAGTCCAAGTCGGTCAAGACGACCCTCATGGACCTCTTCGCCGAGGCAGGCAACTTCGACATCGAGGGCATTGACTCGAAAAACGCATGCTATGGCTCTACCGCTGCGCTTTTCAACGCCATCAACTGGATTGAGTCTAGCTCCTGGGACGGGCGCAATGCTATCGTTGTCGCCGGCGACATTGCTGTGTACGCCGAGGGTGCCGCACGCCCCGCAGGTGGTGCCGGCGCGGTCGCCATCCTCATCGGACCCGACGCGCCTGTGGTCTTCGAACGTGAGTAGAGCGATCGGCTATGCATGCATCAGCGATCAAGCGCCCGCCTTCTGGTGTCGGCGCTTATCGTGTCATGTCCTTATCCATCGGCCAGGCGCTAACATGTTTTCCCAGCTATCCACGGCAACTATATGAGCAACACTTACGACTTCTACAAGCCGAACCTCTCATCCGAATACCCCGAGGTTGACGGCCCCGTCTCTGTCGTCACCTACGTTGCCGCCCTCGACGCCGCGTACACCGCTTACCGGGCAAAGACCGCGAAGGCGTTGAAGCGCGGTGTCTCGAAGGCCGGCGTTACTGCCGGCGGTGACCCTGCCAGCTTCTCCCTTGCCGACGTCGACTATGCCATCTTCCACAGCCCCTACGGCAAGCAGGCCGTCAAGGGCCACGCACGCATGATGTTCAACGACTTCATCGCCAACCCCGCCGACCCCCAGTTCGCCAACGTTCCCGCCGAGCTCAAGGCCCTCGACTACGAGGTGTCGCTCCGGGACAAGAACGTCGAGAAGACGTTCGTCGCCACGTCGAAGGCATCATTCGCGAAGAAGACGGAGCCCGGTATGGCGTGCTCGAAGCGGTTGGGCAACATGTACACCGCGTCGCTGTACGGCTGCCTCGCGTCGTTGCTCTCCACCGTTGCGCCGACAGACCTGAAGGGCAAGCGCGTCAGCCTCTACGCGTTCGGCTCTGGCTGCGCTGCCTCCTTCTTTACCGTCCGCGTCAAGGGTGACACCACGGCGATCCGGGAGAAGATGGACCTTCTCAACCGCCTGTCGAAGATGAAGGTCGTGCCGCCCCAGGAGTTCGTCGACGCGCTTCACGTAAGTCTATCTTCTGCTCTGCGCATCGCTGGGTCCTGACTTCTGCCATGCAGCTCCGTGAGAAGAACCACAACGCGAAGGACTTCACACCGGAGGGTTCGGTCGAGAACATCTGGCCGGGCGCGTACTACTTGGAGAACATCGACTCCAAGTACAGGCGGAAGTACGCTAAGCGCCCGGTGGCGTAAATCGCCCCGCTCGCTTGCGCTTGCTGCCTCATGCGCGTGCTTGCGCATACTGCCTCGTGCGCCGGTGTAGAGCACTGTTGCTGAGGCGCTGCTCGTCGCCGTGGTTGTTGGCCTAGACGTAGGATGCTACCGTACGGCATAGATATCTTTTTGGATTCCTAGTAGACACATATAACCCATCGTAATGCTTGTACTTATAAAAACATCGGAACTCAACGAGTGAGCGTGAGAGCTATTGCACTTGAAACAAGACAAGGCAAGTGCGGCGTCGAGGGAGCTTCAATTCAGAAAGAGGCGCGCGCGGCGCTGCATCTTCTCTTGCTTCGCGCCTTCATGTCTCCCACCCTAGAACGTCGAAGGCTCAAAATCTCGGCGGGCACGGTGCCCACTCACCTGCCAAGGCTGAAAACGCTCGCCGAGTCCCATAACTTCTCTGAACAAGTGCGCGATATTCCATCCAGATTGATGTGCGCGAAGTTGACTGATCGGACGCGTCTCGCAGGTTGACATCGTCTTCCCCTCCTCCGCAAGCCTTGCAGATGCATTCTCAAAGCTGGAGACGCGTTATGCGAAGGGGAAGGCAAGGCTTTCCGACATTTATGTAGGGTCGGCCTCCTTCATCGACACGACGAGCAGGTGCGCCACCGTCATCACATCGGTGCTCGATGGCTCGACTGATCAACACTGCAGCAGCATGCTCTGGCTGGGAACATCTGGTGGCGCTAGCGACGACACCTGGTGCATCGACGCCAACGGACAACTGGTAATATGCGTGTCGGAGGGGATGTACCAGAAGCTGGGCCTCGGGGGCAAGAAGCTGAAGTACAAGGCGATCCATTCGGACATGTACGGTGCGTCACGATGGACCTTAGCGTGAGGCTGAGCTGATGGCACAGACGCAGCGTAGTCGTGTCCATACCTCTGCAGAAAGCAGTGCACTCTCCCAGTGGACTTGCGAGGATTAAGGAGGGGCTCAGAATATTGGACGCGTGCCGCGAGATGGAGGGCTTGGGGGAGTGGGATATTGTGTGTACTGCGCTTGGTGAGCATTCCGGTATGTTGCTGTGCAGAAGCTGATAATATCTCTAGACCCTACATTGCTGCCGACATTTCTGGGGAAAATGTTGCTGCAGGCAGAAACCAGAACTGTCACCGCGGAGATGACAGAAGTCGAAGGCGTGCATGTCCCTCAAGTCCAACTTGGGCCCTTTCCTTCTAGAGAGACGAACATGGAGGACAAGGAGGACTGGCATTACAGGATGAGCAACTTATTTGAGTGGGTTGGGATGGCTGCTTTGGCCTCGCAAAGGTGCGTCATTCTTGCTATTGCCCGGGGAAACAGCATGATAAGGTATACAGATTGTCGGCGTCGGACCGCATCGACCCTTACATTGCAATCTATGCTCCTCCCGAACCCTCGCAAGTCGGCAATGTAACCCATCTGCGCTGGCGAGGTCTGCTATCGCCCACATTCCTGCAGTCCTTGATAGACACGATCACTGAGTACGTATTATCTTTGCCTTTGCACTCTGCGAGCTAATCTGACCGTGCAGAGAATGGTTGGCAGCGAACAATTCAGTGGGATTCGTGGCGATGACTGTGCAGTCGTGCGTCGAGTCGCCGGTGTGCTACGTGCGTGCGAGCACCGATGTATTGCACAAGCAACCTATGCGGCAACCGAGAGAAGATGGAGAAGATACGTGGTCGGTCTTATTCTCTCACCTGCAGGGCCAAGACAGGGAATGCGAGTGGGCCTTGGTAGAGTCCCTTGGTCAAGGTGACGGGCGATGGGGATGAACTCGATACAGATGGTGTACGCGTATCATATGAACAAGGACTGTTAAGCCATTCTCTTGCTTTCCCATAAATACATGTCTATAGCCAACAAATTGTGCCACCGAAGAGTTGTGGGCGCCAGAGGCCGCACGCACGTGACCCGTCTTTGCTTCGGCCACGTCGGTTTCCCGCAGTCCAAGCGCACTGTAACACGGCCATGCCCACAGTTGCTCTCCGTAGCGCCGCAGCTCTCCTGCGCATTCCACTCAGCCCCTCCCTCGCGGAGGCACGCTCTCATTCTGTCGCTCCTTACCCTCCATAATATCCCTCTTTTGAACGGGACCAGGCGGATCGACAGAGGCGCACCACGGCCATGGATACAGAGACGATCCTCTATTGGGGCGCTTCGGCGCTAGTTGGCTTATTTACTGCGGTGAGTGAGGACTTTGGATACGCTATGTGATGATCCCCATCATCCTTGTTCTTCGAGCTTTGGGAAGGTTTGCCTTCGCCGAATCGACGACGACAACCCCGGGTCGCGGGCTTTATGCTCGTGGACTGATAGAACACCTATGTCCTCTTGAATAGCGCGCTCATGACTGTCACCTATAGCTCTATGCGGCACTTGTACTCTGGTCTCCTCCGGCGATCGTCACCCATGACTCCGAGAAGAAGTACAGGTCGCGCCAACATCCCAAGACACCCCAGCCGCTCTCCTCCCTGTCCGATCCCAGCACGGTAGACCTAACGGTCGTGATTCCCGCGTTCAACGAGACCGAACGTCTACCCGACATGCTTGCATCGACTATCGACCACCTACGGGCCACGCCGCTCAAGCTATCCTACGAAATCCTCATCGTCGACGACGGCTCGACTGACGGAACTGCGGACGCATCTCTCAAACTTGCGGCGCAGTATCCCGACTCTGACATTCGCGTTGTGAAGCTGGAACAGAATCTTGGCAAAGGGGGCGCCGTGCGACACGGCATGCTGTACTCAAGCGGGGAGAGGTTGCTCATGGTTGACGCTGACGGAGCCAGCCGCTTCATGGACCTCGACGCGCTCATGAAAGCTATGGATAAGATAGGCCCCAACAACGCTCCGGCCATCACTGTTGGCAGTCGAGCGCATTTGGTCAAGACCGAGGCTGTTGTGAAGGTGCGCACGTTTCAAGTGTTTGCTGAGCTATCCTGACGGGCCAACGTAGCGCTCGTTGCTTCGCAACATACTCATGTACGGCCTGCACACCATTCTCCGCATTGTTGGCGTAGGCCACATCCGCGATACGCAATGCGGATTCAAGCTATTCTCCCGCCAGGCTGCTCGGCATATATTTCCTGCTCAGCACCTACCGACCTGGATATTTGACGTTGAGCTGCTTCTCCTCGCCAAACAGCTGGGGATCCCGGTCGCAGAAGTCCCCATCGAATGGCATGAGGTCCCCGGCAGCAAGTTGAACGTATTCACTGCGTCTCTACAAATGCTACGCGACTTGCTCATTGTCAGGGCCAACCTGCTGTTGGGTAGATGGAAAGGTCTGTCATTTACGTTTGCAGTCTTTCCGCGTGAGCTAAAACTCTTCCTTTAGCTGTCCCACTGGACAAGCCTGCTGTCGTGCTTAGTTCAGCGATAGAGTGAACCTGGCGCATCCATATCGAGTTATTTTTGTTTATATAGAGCTAGAACATCGCTCTACGCATGAGGGCTCCTGTTGTCGTTGAGCGAGAAATATGCTGAACTGGAGGCCGTATACTATAGTATCGGCATCTTCCGATAGGCCCTTTTGTCACCCCCAAAGGCTGCGCTACAGTGTGATGCGGTAGTACTGCTGTGTTGTATGAAGTCAGTACCAGGAGGCGTTGATACAGCGTGTATAGGACCTGTAAGCCAGTGAGGCTGCCGATTCTGGTCAAAGTTGGCCCAGTTCCGGATGGGCCTTGTTCAGTGTGACGGCGGCGGAGTTTGAAATAACGTGAGAACCACTTCTCTCTTGCTCCCCACCTGGCCGCTTGCCACTTTCCATAACGCCCTCAATTCATTTGCCCTCTCGGAATATCTGCTCGACCCATCTTTCTCTTCGCTCCTCCAGTTCCGCCTTGATTTTGGTGGGGCACGAGCGCAATGGATTTTCCTGTCTACCTCAAGACCGGGGAGCAGGTCAGAGTAAACGGTAATGGCTCTCCTCAACCAAAATTGAGGCCAGCCGGCTTATCCTAATGCTTACAGACCATGTCTACTGCTCGCCAAGCTGGGCACAACGTGATGGAACACCGTACTCCATTGCGCGCATAATGGCTTTCCTCGGCCCAGAAAACCCACCGAAGGGAACCGGCGACGAGATATATCTTTATACTCGCGTACGCCTGGCCTGGTACTATCGTCCTTGCGACGTGAGCGACCGCCCGGTGGCTGACCCGCGGCTCCTGCTGGCTGCCATCTACTCGGAGGTTTTGCCCATCAACCAACTGCGTGGCAAATGCTTCGTCCTGCACCGAGACAAGATTCCCGACCTCAGCAGCTACAAAAAGCGTCCGGATCGCTTCTACTTCAGCCGCTTGTTCGACCCCTATATCAAGAAGGAGTTCGAGGTCATCCAGAGCTCAGACGTGCGGAACTGTGAGTACCTGTGGCTTCATTACATGTGCCAGAGGGCGTGGGAATTTCTGTCTAACGCGGCGATCTGGCAGTACCGGACAACATCCGCGAGACGCTGTGCTCGCGTTACGAGTACGTCGTCGCGGAGAAGGAGGTCATCTCGGACTTGACCGACAACGTGCGCGTCTGCGAGAGTTGCACGCAATGGTGTCCCAAGTGAGTGGTTTTCACTGTATATTCTGCGTCAAGTGTGATTCGAACTTGCCACCCGCAGCCCGGAGTCGGTGCAGTGCGCGCGATGCAAGAAATACTTCCATATGAGCTGCGTGCAGCCGCCGCTGGCTGCAAAGCCGGCGCGTGGGTACGGCTGGACGTGTGCGCCTTGCTCTCGTGCGCATGAGGAAGAGGTCGACAGCCATGATGTCCACCACACGCCGCAGACGCGTAACCAAACGAAGGCGATTGCGACTCGCGGTCGTGGGCGCCCACGTAAAGATCGCACTGGAGACCTGAAGGAGGAGATGTTGCCCATCAAGCACTTCAAGATGTGGCCTTTCCGGTACTTCGGGTGTGTAGCTGTCATTCTGCATATGGTATGGGTCACTGACCGTATGCCATAGACAATACACCGTCGCGGAGGATACGTTGGGTAAGGAGAGCAGTAGAGGCGCTATATTGCATATTGACTAGATCCTTCAGACCCCGACGACTTGATCTTCCCCAGGACAGCGACTCGCGTGGGGCCCAAATATCAGGTTGTCGTCCTGACCGCCCCCGAGATGGAGAACACGACACTTGGTATCGAGCCCCGGGGAGACGATGAGACTATCGAGGTGATGAGTGCGGTTCATGACTTCAATGAAAAGCAATGTGAGGTTTCCAACATTTTCCGTCACATATCATACTCATTACATATCCCATGCAGTGGAAGAATGTGCGTGATACACGACTAGTGGCTGGTGACCGGACTATGCTAACGTTCCTTGCGTAGACGAAGAGATCAAAAGACGACTGGCTGCCGACGAGAAGGTGTTCAGCGATGTTGACTATCAGACCGAAGTCACACATCGTTTGACAGACGCTTTTTTGGCCGGACGACCGTTCTCTTCCGTCGACATGAAGTCACCTTATCGAACCGAGAAGGTACGGTCTCTTTTCCTTTACAAGAATTGTCAGCTTATACTATTGTCAAGTGGAGTACCGAACAAAAGCTATACAAGGATAAGGACTGGACTCCTCAAGAGATCGCGGCCTTTGAGGGCGCTATTCAAGAACACGGCGCCGAACTTCGAGCTGTCCGCGAGGAAGTGGGCACTCGAACGATGAAAGAAGTCGTTCGGTTCTATGGGCACTGGAAAGCGTGCGTTGTCATATTCTCATCTATCTTCTCACCATCTCATGCCGGATAGTGAGCGCCTCGGCGAGGAGAACCGCCGCCAACGCAACGAGACCAAAATCGATGCTCCGCCTATCTACTTCGATGACCAGACCTCCGCCGCTGCCGGGCAGCACGTTGGCCCTCAGGAAGACGAGGGGTCTATTGTTGCCGCACCGACGGGCAAGAACGCTTCCTGCGGCGCGTGTCGCACGCGCAATTCGGATGTCTGGTGGAAAGCGCCGAAGGGACTCTCCACCAACGTCCTCTGCGACACCTGCGGGACGAACTGGCGGAAGTACGCAGACCTGAATATGCGTCCCGTGCGCGAGGAAGCCACGGCGGCGAAGGAGAAGAACGAGAACGGGAAGCGGAATGCGGACAAGCGGGAGGGGACGCCGCTGACAGCGCCCGGGGCAAAGCGGCAACGCGTAAGTGGGCGATATGTTGAGGAGAATCAATGGTGCTCAGGTAGCTTTCACAGGCTACCGCGTCTGCCGCATCGACTCCACCTTTGTCGAGTGCTGCGGCGGGTCCACGATGCATGGTGTGCCATCGGTCTGGTGGCGGTCAGGTCGTGAAGTGCAGGGTTTGCCAGGCGCGTTTCCATGCTAGTACGTATTGTCTTGAAGTCCTTGGTACGCGAGCTCACATGTCTGTTCAGGTATCTGCGGCGCGGTCGTCAAGCCAGGGAACATCGACAACTGGCTCTGTGAGATATGTGAGAACGAAGAGTCTGAGGAGACGGCCATTGTACGTTCGATTCCTGCTTCGTCTGGCACCGACTTATTGGCTTTTGCTTGGAAGAACCCATTCTGCCTCTTATGCCCTCGTCCACGCAAGGACGGCAAACAGAAAATACGCGGGCCGCCACCTGACTCGTTCCTGCGCGCCTGTAAGCCGACCGAAGGCCAGGGATGGGCGCACGTTCTGTGCTCCGTCTTCATCCCAGACACGTGTTTTACGGACCCGGCTACTATGCGTGTTGTCGAGGGCATCAGCGTCGTGCCGCGGTCACGATGGACTGGGGTGTGTACTTCTGGTTTTGCATATCAACGCATGCACTGAAAGACTTTGCAGAAGTGCGTACTTTGCGGCATGCCAGGAGGCGCCGTCATCCGCTGTTATGACTGCACACGGGAGTTCCATGTCTCGTGCGCGTACAAAGTTGGGCATAAGTTTGGATTCGAGATAGCGCAGGTGCGTTGGTGACTTTTTTCCACGAAACAGTTTTAGCTAATGCGGCTTCAGAACAAGAATAGCCGGAAAGACGCGTCTGCTGTCACGATGTTCAAGGGCGAGACGGGCAACATGATGGCGATCATCTCTTGCAAGGAGCACAAGGGACTGCACCTCAACATGCACGACATGTGCGACATGAACGAGAAGGGAGAGGTGGGCTACCATTTGGCTGATTGCTCTCTTTATTGACAATTGGCGTAGACGGCTCTGCAGGTCTTCTGTGAGGCGCACAAGAGGGCGCCCGTGAATCAGGCCCACGGACTCCTGCGCAAAGCGCGCCGGTTCGACGCGGTGCTCGGCGTGCGCGATATGCAGTCCTTTGAGGTCGAAGCGGAGAAGACGTGCGTCAAGTGCGCGACGC
This sequence comes from Schizophyllum amplum, assembly GCA_007026445.1. NCBI lineage: Eukaryota > Fungi > Basidiomycota > Agaricomycetes > Agaricales > Schizophyllaceae > Schizophyllum > Schizophyllum amplum. The sequence continues at coordinate 102,826 of VDMD01000041.1, read as the reverse complement.
ACTGCACGCCGCTGTGGCACCCTGTTCCCGCGGACGCAGACGCGATGTCGGTGGACGGGAACACTGTCCTGTGCCATAGATGCCATTTCGAGGCCAATAATGGGGCTCCGGCGCCGAATGGTGCGGCGAACGGCTCCATGTCAGAAGATGCGAACATGGTCGATGTGCCCGGCCCGGTCGCAAATGGCGCGACGGCTACTGGCGCAGAATCCGATGTGGCGATGGCTGTTGACTGTGAGTAGTGCATGGCAGAGTCGTGTACGTGTGCTGACTTCCCTTAGAATAATTGGATGGCCCGTCTGATTCATGCGAGATGTGTATGATTGTTGTGCGATGTATTTATGCTTGTTGGAATGTTATCGATGCTCTGGCGAAGTGATTGCATTCCATGCCCTGTCAAAGTCTCTACTGCGCGAAGCCAAGAGAACATCAGTGCGTTGGAGTCAGTGGCAGCAGCCAGGGCGGTATATGTGGCGGTGAAAGCGTGGGAAGGCAACAGGGCAAAACAAGTGACAGTGCGCCCCCGCTGACCGTCAGCGGACAATGAACACTGCGATCAAGGCCTCCTTCTTGGATTAGACTCCTCACCGATTTTGCGGACGCCAGCTATGCCTGGCATATCCGTTCTCCCCAGCACCCCCAATGGCCTCCCGTCCCCAGGCCCTTCATCACAGGCTCTCGCATCGCTGCCCTCGACGTCCAGGATGGGCACCCCAGGCTCGTCTGGCAACGGTCCCCGAAGGTCAGACGAGGAAGACTCCATCAACGAGATCAAAAAGAGTGCGCAGGACGCGGTCACGAAGGAGACGAGAGGTGCATCCGGCATCTCCCTGCTTAGGTCTGCGCGTACGCAGACCGTCAAGGGCAAGGAACACGAAGCGAAGGGAGAGCTCAAGGAGGCACTCAGCGCATACGCAAAGGCCGCGGCCCTTGCTTTCCGGACCCTCGACCATAAGGATCTGCTCGAGGAGAAGAAGGACAAGGGTGGTGTGTTTATGAAGGAGGTTAAGCAGTACATTGAGGTGCGTCGTGGTCCATACCTTTCCAAATGCACATTGTGACAATTGCTTTCAGCACGATTACAAGGACCTCGCGCCGAAGATTCGCGCCATCGAAGACAAGCTCCGGACCATCGAGCAATCGTGCGTCGCTTTGCTCAGACTCATTCCCCCGTTCTCACACATCCGCAGTGCCAACGGCAACGGCGACGGTCCCAAGTCGATAGCCGACCGCGTACGAGCATTGCAGGCAAACGGCCTCAACCTACCGGAAAGTCGCGCGTCTGCTGCCGCGAAGCCTGTACCCACACCACCGACGTCTCCCAAACGTCTATCAGTGCAGCATACCGCCGGTTCCCTGTCATCATTCTCCGGTCTCTCGTCCCCTGTGAAGGCCACGAATCCACCTCTCGCGTTTGCATCCCCTCCGCCGCATGCTTTCGTATCACCCGCTACCCTAGGGCCGCCTTCCCCCGCGTCGACTCCATCCTCGTCTCCGCTAATCCCCACAAACCACTACTCGATATCCGAGTTCTCCTCCAACTTCCCATCCATTGACGAGCTAGATGAAAATCCGCGTTCGCCCTACCATCTGTGCCGACAGGAGTGAGTAACGGATCGACAGGGTCGCACCTGGATCAGCGCATCGGTGATTCAAAAGTATCTCCGTCCTTCTCCCTCAAGAATCTTCCACTATCCATAGAACGACCATCTAGTACCCCCATCCCTCCGACGGTCAATACCTTCACTAGTCGCCCTGCGTCACCGTCGAAGCCACCTATACCCCGCAAACCATCTAATCTTCCATCAATAATGGATCACCTCCGACCGCCAGGTCAAGCCCTGTCGCAGTCGACTGGCCAAAGTCAAATTTGGCGACGCCAAAGGAGCTGCTGTCATATCTGAGGGAGCATAAAGTACTCCTCATCGATGTTCGGAACCAGGCAGAGTTCGAACGCGAGCACATCAAAGCTCTCGCAGTAGTATGCGTGGAGCCCTTGATATTGCAGCGAGCCAAGTGCGCCCTTTTTTTCACTAAGTGTTCTGTCACTCATTGGTGCCGCCCAGTGTCAGCGCTGATACCATCGACGACGCTCTGAATGTAGCCGCTGGTGTGCAATTGTCCTGCTTCCGCATGCGCGAGAAGTTCGACCTGGTCGTCATGTACGATCGTTCGTCGACATCCTTCGAGCGCGGGTCACCCCTTTATGTGCTCAACGACGCTATCTATGTCACCTATATGGGACCGAAGCCCCTCAAGCGACCTGCCATGATGCTTATTGGCGGTATAGAAGCGTGGCGCAGGGAGTTCGGTGGCGCCGAACTCGAATCCGGCTCTGCTCCATCTGAAGCCCTCGCATCGACATCTCTGACCCCGTCCTCATCTGCGCCTATCAGCAAATCGACCACGCCCAATGGCATGGCCTCGCCTCCCCTCCAACCAGCATCGTCATCCTCACAACCTGCCTTTGATCCGCGTACGTTCTACACTCCACATCGGTCGAGAGCGGACACGCATTCTGGCACGACTCCGTCGTTAGCGGGCGCCATGTCTCCTCCGGTACAGGAACATCGCTCGCATTACTCGCTTGACCAATCGGCTGGACATATGCGGTTCGTCGAAGTCGTAAGTGACCGAAAAACCACTCACTCTTGACCAGATCACCCGCGGAGACCTCTATGAACGGCATGGGCTCACCACCGCCCTTGTCTAGGCGAACGGCGATTAAGCAGTCTATCTCTTCAAATGGCGCTAACGTGGGTTTCCTCTTTGTTCCCATTTTCGATGCTGAGCAATTGTAGATCGCCGCACCGTCACCGCTATTGTCCAACTCGATGATGAACGGCGGCTCCATCACATACCCCCAGTATCCGCGCGCTTCGGCGATGGGCTCGGTTGCTTCCACGTCTTTCGTGGCCTCTCAGAACGGGATGGACATCACCTCACCGCCGCAGGCGTCCGTCCCTGCCATGACGCGACGGCGCAGCGACTTCATCGACCAGTCACAGGAGGCGCTCATGAACTTGCCAACCCGGCAAATCGACTACCCTGAGCTATCCTCGTCGCAGCCCATTCGCCCACCACCCGCGGCGGCCTCGCCGGCCCTGGAGCGGCAAGCGAGCCGACCGTGGCTGAAGCAGCGGCCCTCGTTCTCGCTTATCCCGGCTATCGGGCCGCCACGAATAAGCTCGCAGTATCCGGTCATGTTCTGGGGAGACGACAAGGTCGGCGTGTCCGGCTTGAAGAATTTGGGCAACACGTGTTATGTGAACGCGCCGCTGCAGTGCTTAAGTGCAACCATACCCTTCGCGCAGTTTTTCAAGGGTGCGTTGAGTTGGTTGGGATTATGTTCGCTTTGCTCATGTGTGCTCGCAGATACCCGATGGAAGAACGCGATCAACATGCATAATTCGATGGGAAGCAAGGGAGTATTGTCTGCCGCGTTTGCTGCGCTTGTGCACCAAATGTGGTCGAGTGAGTCGCAGCTCATCCCTAGCGAGTTCATGGTATGAAAGCCATTGTCCTTTGTAGTGGCCTGCAGACTGATGCCGGTGTATAGCGGGCCATACGCGCCATCAACGACCAATATAAGGGCTCCGACCAACACGACTCACAAGAGTTCCTGAGCTTCCTGCTCGATGGCATCCACGAGGACCTCAATCGCATACTGAAGCGCGAGAACTACACACGAACGCCGGAGCAGGAGGCTGAGCTCGAGCGACTGCCGCCGCAGATTGCGAGCGAGCAGGAGTGGCAGGCGTGGCGGCTGAGGAACGACAGCATCATCGTGGACTACTTCCAGGGCCAGTTGCGCAATCAGGTCAAGTGCTTGACGTGTGGGCAGGTGGGTCTACGTATCACAGGCACGGAGCATCTCGCTGACGCGTTGCGGGCAGACCTCGACGACCTACAACACGTTCTCGATCCTTTCACTGCCGGTGCCACATATAAGGGGTGGCGGGAAAGCGAATCTGAAAGCATGCTTGGATGCGTTCTTCAACTCAGAAACGCTGGAGAAGGACGACGCATGGTAAGTCGGCCCTATCGCAGTCTTAGTTAGCATTGCTCAAGTTGCTCCCAGGGACTGCCCTCGCTGTAAGGTCAAGCGCAGCGCCAGCAAGTCATTGATGCTCGCCCGTCTCCCGCCCGTGCTCGTGATTCACCTCAAGCGCTTCGAGGCGCACGGCCGGTTCTCCGACAAGATCGACACCTTCGTCGACTTCCCGGTGAAGGCGCTCGATCTGACGTCGTACATGCCGCCCTCCTTGCCCATGGGCGCGGACAAGAGTCAGCTGAACGGTGGGATGCCGATGTCGCCAGACGACCCGCGGACGCAGACCCCACCGTACAAGTATGACCTGTACGGGGTGACGAACCACTTTGGAATCTGAGCAGCGGACACTGTGAGTGGACTGTTTTTACTTTGGACACCAGTGGGAGCTGACGACCGTGATGCAGATACCGCGTCGATCTCTTCCGGCGGGCGTGGTACTACTGCGACGACAGCGTCACGAAGGAGTTGCATGACCCGAGACAAGTGATCGTGCGTGGCGTGTGTCTTCACCCATCTTCCCTCCTCGCTGACCCAACGCGTTTTTTAGAGCCAGAAGGCATATGTATTGTTCTACAAGAGGGTCAAGGCCCCTTAGGCGACGCCAACCACGCACCTGCGCCACCCCTCGTTGTAGATTGTGCACAACCCACGGTAATCCGCTGCACACACCGTATATCTTCGCGTCGAGTGACAAGCCGCCTATTCTGTTGTCGCGTCGTTTATTCACTTGTCGCGTCGTCTATTCACTTGCCGCGTCGTGTATCCTCGCGCCGCGTCCAAATCGTTCATCTTTCGCGTAAATCGTACATCTTCGCGTCAAAGCTGCTATATCATCTGTATTTTAGAGCATTATTTACCCCTTAGGACCTTTGGAAGTGTAACGTTATTTCTAAGCAGTTCATGCTCGTACCGCACAATGCGACTTTTTGGTTGGATTCCACGCAGATGTAGATCCCTCAAGCCGTCGCTCATCCAGACTGCTGTCACATTTGCACCAGCTCTGATCTGTATAATACTCCGCATTTCTATCGTAGAAATCAGTCTGATGTGAATAACGAATGGAGGCGAGCATCCAAAGCGTGGGTCTTCGTTGTGTTGTAAGCAGTAAGGTGGTAGGTGTGGGTCCATTCCGATGCCGGCACGTGACCGTGGGTCGGCCAATGTTGAACTTGTCGTCGGAGAAGTACCCAGTGTGTCTTCCCGTATTGTACCGACTTTCGCGGCCGGGAGCCCCGCCAGATGTCCGTTAACCATGATGTGCTACGAGCCCTGTGACGCCATCTTCATGGTGAATGCAAGCCTTTCACACCCCGATTCCCAGGAGCGGGCCAGCGATGACTGCTCTTTTCTAACCGAATCCGAAGCTCAATCGGCCGTAAATTCTCACCTTATGGCCTCTTTACTCTGTGTGCTCTAACTTTGTATCCCGAACCCTAGATGTACCCTAGATGTAGTGGATTGGGTGCCTGTCAGCGTGCAGTACGACTATGCGCAGGTGAGCTTTACGCCTGACGGTCGGAGTGCGCGGTGACCGGGAAAGGGGGATGTACAACGCCCAAGGGCAGGTTCACCATCTCCCAGATACTCTCAAATACTGCTATACCTGGCCTAACTTAGCTTCCGAGCCTTCAGCTTCAGTAGGGAGGTCTGGGTGAGGTTTGCCTCGAAGGCTGCATGCATGTCGAATTTACGTGTTGAACTGTAATATCCGGCCGGCGAGCTGCATCGATCTCCTCAAAGTTCAGTTGTGGCATGTCCCTGCAACTGAGTGGCTGGCTTAACGGCAAAATTTGCCAAGCTCTGGCGAACGACTGAGCTCAAGAGTTGACCGTAACCAGAGGAACTTGGAAGCCGCATTGGGCCGCAGTGAGCTGAAGCCGGGAGCAGATCGGCAGCGGCCAGCGTCATTTACCAGGCACGACAACTTGTCTTCTGCGCTCATCGGCACGGCCAGCGACCGGACGGCTCAGGACAACAGGCGTCATCGCCGCGTTGCACTCACGTCCCTCGATGCGCTTCTGGACGCCAAGCAGCAGCAGCGCCGGCCAGACAACAACAAAGTGCGAGAAATGGCTGACGGCAGACCCGGACGTTGCTCCTTCGATCGAAGCCACCCCTTCCTCGTCCCAGAACGAGCCGCCTAAGGCAACATCCTGGTCACATATGCTACCCCTACCAGTCTCATCACGGCGCAGGGAGGAGGACGCCATACGGGACGCACTCGGCGCGGGCCTTCTCCGCAAGTCAAAGTCGGCCTGGCGCACCATTCAGTCACTCATCCTTACGGACACGCCCCCCTCGAGCCAGATCATCGACCCGCCCATCCTCGCCGACGACCACAAGCTCAGGCCGCACAACGTCGCTCGCCATTCAGACCACGCACAGCCCTCTGTTGACTTCGACCGTGGCGTGGACGAAATCATTGTCGACAAGTTGCACGAACAATCGGACACCTCCACGGACTCTGGCGATGATAGTTGGACCCCGCCAGGGACGTCCAGTCTGCCCTTCGAAGAGAGCGACCAACGGGACGGCTTCGTGAATGACACGGCACCTTCATCCCCGCCTTCTATAACCACACGCACCCTGCGGGTTGTTGGTCGCTTCTTTACAAGGAGGTTCTCTGACGAGGAGACGGAGGGGAACTACATCGACGTGCGTGGCTTGAAGGCTTTTTCGTACCTGGGCTTGACATTTGCGATAGGATCAATGGTATGCGACCCGCAACTTGCGCTTCCTGGCCGCAGTATGGTTTATCGTCGTCTGGGCTCTCGGTGAGTGTCCTCAGTATTCATTTTAGGACCGAAGCTGACATACTCTTAGGGGTCGCCTTTGCCTCGCCTCTGCGTACGCTGTCCCTCCTTCGCCTCAATGCGTCCCACTCATTGTTATGTAGATGTACTCATGGACCAGATCTGGTACTATGGAGTACGCATTTCCCCATCATAATGAACGTCATTAATCTCTCGCCATCATCAGGTCGGCTTGGTCTGCGCATTCGCCCCCACCTTCCTCATCATAGCTCGGTGGCACAAGCGACATCCCATCCTGTACCAGATTGTTGTCTGTGTATCTACGTGGTCATGGTGCGTCTCGTTCACCGTTACTGCTGACCTTACTCATCTCCGCCCCTCAATCGCCGCAGGTCCTTCTACGTCATCTTCGCGATGTGAGTGCGCTGAGGTCCGCCGCGACCTTATGTCTAACCTTCTGCCAGGTACTTCTGCGGGTTCTACGACGACCGCAGGGCCCACACATTCTTCAGCTGTGATGGGAAGGACTTCATAGCAGCTTTCTACTACTTCACGGCCCTACAAACGACGGCGCTCTTCGGCCTGAACCTTCGGAGGCTGCCCGCACTTCTGGGTATGGTTTCCTTCTATGTCGTGTACGTGTATCTGTTTCCCGCTTTCGCGCGGCTTTTTATGTCCGATCAGGTCAATGGCTCTTATTGTACCGGACCACTCAACATGGACGAGAAGTACGTGTTCAGTTTTACTCTGGATTTTAGCTGTCCTAATCGATGAACAGGCATGATCAACTTCCTGGTGTTCAATATTTGTTTGTGTTGCATTTTTTTTTCGATGCATGCTTTCTCATGTCATGCTCAGTCCTACTGATCCTGCATTATCACCGGGAAGATGTATGTATTTTCCCCACGTTGTAGTGCGCTTGCTGACGCTCTTCTTCAGTCTGAAAGGCGACTTTTCAAGATGAGGACCAGGTTACGGAAGCAATATCGGGTGCGTGATGTCACCTTACCCTAGCACTTCTTCTAACAGACAAATTCACTCAGGATGTTATCGCTGGTAAGCATTGCGACTGAACTCTTCGTGGCCGTGGCTCACGCTATGTAGCTCAATACCAGCGAACAAAGGCCTATGAATCGAAAGCCCGGCTGACCAGGTACGCACTTATCTTCCCACGTCGAGCGTGCTACTAATACCAGCCATCAGCTATGTCTTCCATGATAAGCACCTTTTCACGAGAGTCACGCGTTGTGTTCTGAACTTGAAGCACAGGTCAGAGTGCCTCTCAATGTCGCTTGTGAGTTAGGGTCTAGCCTATATTATGCGGCGGTCATTAATTGGAGAACAGTTCTCGCCGTCCAGAACATAGAAGCGGCTGGCGTTATTGACGATCAGAGTCGGGAAGACTTCGAGGCGCTGAAGGGTGGGCTGGGTAACATGTCGCAAGGTATGTTCTCATCAAGGCTTCAGCAGCTTCTCGTGACTGATGAAATACAACAGTCCTCAATGACGTGCTGGATTTGTAAGTTACAGGCAACCTCTTATAACAGCAGTAAGTTAAAGACAGGTCAACAGCAATCGGTTGGACAGTGGACGCTTCGAGTTCGCGAACGCGGTCAGTGAATTGCGAATGAATACGCACATCTTGCTTATGCTATGACTCCCAGCCTTTCGCCTTCCATCAAGCCGTACGCTCTCTCATCGTCCCCCTGGAAATTGCGACGAATGCCCGAAACCTGAAGTTCAAGGTCAATGTGGATCCCAACATCGATAAGGTGTGTATACCATATTTGAAAAAATGCAGGCATACTCATGATGCATAGGTTGCGCGTCAAGCTGCGTACCGAGCACTGGGCAAGACACAGGATGAGGCCGAGGAGCGCGAGAAGACCGATCAGTACGACGGCTTTGTCGTGGGCGACCAGGCGCGGTTGCGACAGGTCATTACGAACCTGACCAGCAACGCCTGCAAGTTCACGCCAGAGGGCGGCAGCCTGACTCTTACGACGACGCTCCTGAAGCCCACGAGGGCGCCGCTGGCGACGATGCGGAGCGACAGCACCGCGGTGGAGGGTACCTCTGGGCATGCGCCGCTGTCGAAGGTGCTTCTGGACGAGCACAATCGCGGTCTCGGCGGTGCGCTCAATGCAGATGCGGATCGTATCTTTGTGCGCGTTGAGATCTCCGACACGGGCTGTGGCATCAAGCACGATGATATTGTTCAAGGGAAGCTCTTCTGTGAGTACTCAAACCCTGTGCTGTGCTGATTTTGCTCATCCAATGGTGTCCGCTAGCACCCTTCAATCAGACCTCGCTCGGTATCCAACAAGGCGGCAAGGGCAGCGGCCTTGGCCTGGCGCTTGTGCGCTCCATAGTCAAGCAGTGGGGCGGCCGTCTTGGTGTGCGCTCCAAGGTTGGGGAAGGCTCAACGTTTTGGTTCGACCTTCCTCTCGGTGTCGGCAGCCGGATTCCGCGCAAGGACCTGGAGGTGCTGATGGCGGACGTACCTATGGAGCAGTCGGCGAAGGACTCGGTCACGGAGGCTTTTGGAAACGAGGTCTATGCGCTGCGTCCCTCACAGATCAAGCTCAGCGAAGCGCAGTCCTCGGCTGCGATGCGGGGTTTGATGGAGCAGGGTGAGTTGGGCTGATTCGAGTATGGGTAGGATTGTACTGATTGTGCTGTAGCGGGTCACGTCAACATTACCCTGCCACCATCGAAGAGGGGCGGCCATACGCGAAGACTGTCCAACCAGCCGAGGAGAGGGTCACAGGTGTCGTCCAGCTTATGGACTAGCTGTAGTCCGTCGTCACAGGATGAGGGCGCGGCGTCTCATCGACGGTTGTCAGACGCCAGCGGATCGTACTTCCCGGAAGGCATGGATGGTGCGGCGGCAGCACGTGAGGCTACTTCGTCCACACGTGAAGCTACGCAAGATGGCACGACGACGCGCGAAGATACACCAGCGACGGGGGCCCGGCCGTCACCGCCGGAGAGCTCACGTTCACGTCCTTCACCCTCCGGTCTACCGGTCTTGGTCGTCGAGGACGACGATGTGACGCGGGCTGTGATGGTGCGGACGCTGCAGCGGCTCGGCTGCGAAGTGTCGACTGCGTACGACGGGATGAATGCTCTCGAGGTGCTGGGGATCCCGCTTCCAGTGGGGACGCCGGGGTCGGAGGGGTCGGGCACGCCGTCATGGACGATACCGGGGTCGGATGCGGCGATGGAGGCTGCTGCAGGCGGGGCGTTGGGACAGCAGGCTGAGGAGGGAGATGCGGATGAGGGCCCTTTTGCGCTCGTGTTGTTGGACAACCAGATGCCGAGGCTGTTCGGGACGAAGGTGGCGAAGTGTCTGCGGCAGGCGAGGAGACGAGATTTCGTGGTAGGGTTGACGGGGAACGCTATGGTGCAAGGTGTGTCTCTCTGTGTATTGGATTAACTGGGCGTTGACTTGATGGTTACAGACCAAAAGGAATTTATCGAGGCTGGAGTTGATCGGGTGTACACCAAACCTGCGACGAAGGACAACTTGCTTGAGGTCCTAGCGGCTGCTGCTGAGCGACGGAAGGCGCGCGGTGTCCCAATACCTGCGCCTGCATTGCGGCCACCGCCAGAGCTACATCCTCCGCCAGCACCATCGACGCGGTCAGGAGGACCCTCACGGTTAGGTCCGAGTCCTTTAGATGGGCCCTCATCTTCGGACTCGCCACGGTGACCGTGCGCATGATCTTCCTTGTCTTGCAGCTTGGTTTCTTGGATTTGTCTGTGCTTGTCGTATCTGCTGTGTACTATCATCATCGTTATGTCGGGATTGGGATAAATATTAGGTGCCCTGGCGTTTTGCCGTCATGTTTGTTATGTAGGCCACTAGCCCATGGCCAGTAGGTAGCTAATTCGATCTACTCGGTCAATCTCCTAGCTGTTAGCCTTACAAAGTAGATGAGCAGCGGTTGTGTACCAGATCTGAGGCCATCGCCTAAAGAGGCGGACGTGACTATTGTTTTCAACAAGAGAACAATGACCGCGTGACTCGGCGTTTGCCGTACATGCGTCACGTCAGGGCTCGGACCAGCGACTGCATTCTCTTCTCAACGCGAACCACGACGACGAAGGCAAGGATGTCAGAGCCCACCGCCCCGCCGCCAACGGACGGCCGCCCGCCGTCACAGAAATCCTCATCCCCGACCCCAGAGCCAGCGGAGGCGCCCACCTCCTCAGGTGAGCACTTATCATGGCCCTTGTCTGATGGATAATTGACGCATTATATTCTGGCGACCCTACAGCTACCAAGACAGCCCGCAAGCGCGAGAGAGAAGTGTCTCTTGAGCCTGCACTCACTTGTGCCTCCTCCACGGTGAGCCGCCTCGGGTGTCGCAGTCGGCCCTGATCGCTCTGACACCGAACACCCAGGCCGGCAGCGTCGACGTCAAGGAGCAGCAGGCACCCAAGAAGAAGAACAAGATAGCCCTCGATTCCCATCCAGAGGAGGAGGGCAGCGGTAGCCGCAGCCGCTCTGCCTCGCGGTCGCGCTCCAACTCCCCCAAGGGTCTCAGCAGCTCACCTCGCCAGGAACAGGCCGTGCGCCAGATCAGGCGTGGCGTCGAAGATCTTAACTGGCAGAATACTGAGGGCCAGTCGCCGCCCCGCGCTGCTGCTGATCACGACATGGCTGAGACCTCATCCGATAACGCGGGCCCCGTGGCCACCGCCGCTGACGCGCGGACCAAGCACGACGATGCCGACATGCACAGCGTGTCCGCCCGCTCTAACTCGCCCGCCTCCCAGAAGGCGGCGAGCGTGGTGATGGGCTCGGCAAGTGGCTCCTCCCAGCCTACATCGCGGCGCGCGTCGGACGCATCCATGGAGGAAGGGGGCCGACCCCAGCGGAAGCGGAAGCTCGTTGACCGCGGCGTCAGCGAGGGTCCCTCGACGCCCCAGGAGACCCTCAAGCGCTCTCGTGACGATCCGGAGGATGACGAGAACCCTCGGGAGAAGAAGAGGCCGACGCCCCCGCCAGATCCCGCACCCACCACTGTCGATGCTACCTCGCGCCGGTCCATCGACTCTCTGAAGCGATCTCGCGAGGATGATGACGATGATCGGGACCCACGCGAGCACAAGCGCCCGACGCCTCCACCTGAAGACAAGGAGGACAAGCCACCGAAGAAGGAGAAGAAGGAGAAGAAGGAGACGACTGAGAAGAAAGACAGCAAGCCAAGCGCAGCGGCGAAGGTGTGTTATAACTATGCACTACCGAACCTCATCTAATGGACTGCCAGGGCTTCATGGCTTTCGCTGGCGCGGCCTCTCCGTTTGCCGGAGTCAAGGTCCCTGTCAAGGGTCCTGCTAAATTCGGGACAACGACATCGGCATCCCCATCACCTCCGGCACCGAGCGTCCCTTCAACCCCCAACAATCCTCCTACCCCGTCCACATCCAAGGACCCCTTTGCACGCTCAGGCTTCGCCGCATTCACTGGATCCGCATCGCCGTTCGCCACTGTGGCGCGCACCAGCACCCCTATCTTCGGCTCAGCGTCCCGCATCGAGCGACCAAACACTCCCGAGCGCTCGACGCCTACTGTGAACATCAAGTCAAACGCGTTCTCCGCGTATACCACCTCCAACCCCTTCGGCACATCAGCCAAGGCCAACGGTGCCGGCAGCAAGTCCGACCAGGCCGATTCGGGCAAGTCGACGCCCTCTCCCGATGGAGAGGATGGTGCGGAGAAGACGAGCTTCCAGGACAAGCTCAGAGCCCACAAGGATGTGGGAGACTCGGACGACGAAGAGAAGAAGAAAAAGGCCAAGCTGAACCTGAAGGAGCAGGAAGGTGAGCGCAATCGTGTTAGCAGCGCCGACTGCCTAAGCTGACCCGCTTGTAGTTGCTACCGGAGAGGAAGACGAGGAGATAGTCTTCTCTGGGCGAGGCAAGTTGTACCTCATGGACGGCGACGCGTACAAAGAGCGTGGCGTGGGTATCATGAAGGTTAACGTGAAGCGCGAGGACAGGAAGATTGGCCGGTTGAGTAAGTCATGTCCACATGCAGGGTGATACATCTCAGCTTATCTCACCAACCTCCTCCAGTCATGCGCAAGGACACCGTGCACAACCTCCTGCTGAACGCGTCCACTACTTCGATCGCGAAGTGTGAAGTCAACAAGGCGGACACTCGTTACCTGCTGCTGTCCATCGCAACCGGCACGGGTATCGAGACTTACACTTTCCGCGTGAGTCTGCCACTGCGCCTTCGCCGTCAACTGCATACTGACCAATCACTCACGTAGATGCGGGAGGCTTCCCTCGTCCAGCAGCTCGCCGACGCCGCCAAGGACCCGGCAGCATACTTAGAACGGAAGGAGGGCGGCTATGCACGACTGAACCCATGGCTAGCAACGCCGCAGCGCCACCGGGCCGTGGCTGTCGATGACGCGGCGGGTATTGTGTAGGAGAAAGACGCCAGATCCGGAGCATCGCGGGGACGAGAGGAATGCATGGTGAACTGCGTCAGTTCTGCTTGCGCTTCCTCTCCCCTTGCCCGTTATCTCTGCCCTTGCACGTCCGCCTTCTCAACCGTATACTGCTACTGCTACATACGACCTAACGAACGAATATTTGCTTCGACGCTGCTTTGTTTCCTCTCATCTCTGTACTTATTTATATGCATGGTACCGAGCTAACTTACATTGTTCTCGTGCGTGCTGCAGGTCCAATGCCAATGATACAGCATACGTTGGTGTAATGTGTGGTGCGATTCAACGTTAGTGCAGTAGGTGGGACTGGACGTCGATCAGCTTCTGTCATTCTGCTCCTATGTTCGTAGGTGCTTCGGTGCTTGCGCCAATCTCTCGATGATAGCACTTGTTGTGCTGTTCCTTGTGCCCCTGCAATTCATACGCAGAAGACCTTGTGAGCAGAGGCGGAAACGGCGCAGGTCTATTCACCTCAGAATTCACAGGCTAGCTGCAATATTTGGAAAAATAAGCCCCGGAATAGGCTCAGTAGGTAAGGAGAGTGTCAGTAAGGAGGGTGTTAGCTGAAGCAGAGGCGGGTGAGACACTAATAGTACTATGTAAGGAGGGTAATAGGTGAGTGAGGACGTGTATGCGAGTAGAGTAGAAACAGAAACAAGAGGGGTAATATCGTAGGTAAATAGATCAAGAATCCTGCCTGAGGTCTTGGGACGCTTGATGGCAGTCTATAGTGATCTTCGAGCCGATGAGAAGGGTTGGTGGATGGATTGGGTATCGCTTTCTAGTGGTCGACGCTGGACTCTTCGTCCTCAAGCGCATATCTACGCCTGTGGGTGAAGTTCAGCAATCGGTGAGAGGAATATACAATGGACGCACGCTTGCTGAATCATAGCTTCCGCCGCAGCGCTCATCGCGGAAGGATCCGCGCGCACCTTGGAAGAGAATAGTCCATCGTCCGAGCGCTCGACGAAGGGGTTCTCATCGTCGACGGCCGTGTCGGACGTCGGCGCGGCAACCCGCGCCGGGTCGCAATCCTCGTCATCCCCCTCCTCCTCCTCGTCCACTAGGTAGTCGTCTTCGTCTACCATCCCATCCTCCATCATCCCCTGCACGGCCAGGCCGCCCGCAATGGTGACGAGCGCGCCGACCTTGACGAGCAGCGCGTTGCGGAAGCGCGCCGCATCGTCCTCCGCGCGGTAGCAGCGGCGCTTGTAGCGCTGCGTGTCTGCGTCCGCGTCTGCGTGCTGTCGCTTGATCCCGCGCAGCTCGCGCTCGAGGTGCGAGATGTAGTTCTTGGTGCGCTCGCACTCGAGCAGGGACTCTTTTAGCTCGTTGCGGAGGGAGACATTCGTGTGGCGCAGCTCATCGTGGCGAGAAGTGTCCAGGGCAAGCTTGAGGAGGGGGCGGCTAGGGCCTGAGAGAAAATTTTATGAGGCATGGTGTTAGGCCGGAGGATGGCGATGAGGAGGATGCAGAGTGTGAGGGGGGAAGCAATGTGGAAGACGCCTGGGAAGATCGCACGCACCCTTGAGCTCCTTCTGGCAAGTTGGGCAGTTCGCGGATTTGCCCCTGCCCGCGCGCTTGATCACTTCGTTGATGCACGCATCACAGAAGACGTGACCTAACATCTCATCAGCCTGACCTCCCGCGCGCAGAGCTAAGCGCCGTATCTACTCACCGCACTTCGTGGACACTGGCTCCCTCAGGCCGTCTGTGCAGATCCCGCAATCCATGCTGGGCGGCGGACGATGGCGGAGGAGGAGAAGAAGGGAAGGAACGTGGAGGCAATGGAAGAGGAGAAGGAGAAGGTCAGTCACTACTTGGTCACTACGTACTTGTTACGCTCGGGGAGACGTGCAGTGATCAAAAAGGCGTGATCGCGACGCGTGCCACGTTGTTGTCATCATCGTTGGACCCACAACCTGCCCACAACCCTTGTTCCACAAATAGTAATTAGCTTGCGAGACGATTACCGTAAGCCCCGCCTTTGTAACGAGCCGTACAGAACAAAATATACACAGAAAATAATGTATGTATGTCAGTAGTTTGTGCAATAGAGACAGTGTGAACTGGACGAGACAGTCAGTCGAATGACGGGATGCAATGTGAACAATGGGCATGTTGACGATCAACCGCCCATCTCCAGAGCAAGGTAGGCGCGCGGATCGTTCACTGCGGCCACAAGATTCTTTGCTTGCTCCACGTGAATTGCCTGGGAGGTCAGTCAGTACGATTCGTTGCCCAAAATTCGACGTCGAATGGCCTCACCTGGAACAACACATATTGTTTCTCTCCAAACTCAGACGCAAACGCAAGACTGATGTACCGCCAGTCGAACGGGTGGGCGAAGCTGCACCGGAACAAGTTCCTGAGTGGAACATCAATTAGGACCGACCCGCCGATGTCCCTGTACATCACTGTCGTGTGCATCTATGAGCGAAGCACTTTTTCGACGTCCAAAGTCACACTCACCTAAGCGCCCCGAGCACGTCGGGTCCATCCTGTTCACCGTCACCTTCACCACACCCAACGTATCCCTTCCGTCATTCTCGTGCAAATCCTCGTACCGGTGCAGTGTGCCCCGCGCACTGCACACCATGATCTCCTCCTTTATACAAAACACGGGTGTTTTGGGTGGCGTTGGGCCGTTGCTCAGCCTGGCGGCCTTGACACCTGTACGTAAGGTCAGTGTGAGGACCTTCAGTCGTTAATCCGGGCTAACTTACGGTAAGACGATGCTCTCGGAGGCGTAATCGGCGCAGTCGGACTCGCCGCCGCGCGACTGGGATTCACCTGCATCGACGCAATGATCACGTCGCGCAGCTGGGGGAGCGCATCTTCCTCGATGCCGCCCTTCGACTGGGTAAATATGCTTTCGACGGCGCAGTCGTATATAACGTCCAGAACGCGTTGTGCACCCGACGTTCCGAGGATCTGCAAAGGTGAGTGAGACGCGGGCAGGCTTGGGGAGGAGGACGTCCGTCGGGACGTTGATCGGACGCTGGGCGCCCGCGAGCAGACTGAAGGTACGTACCTTGAACATGTAGCTCTGCTCCTCGTCGCAGTAGTCGTCATCCGTCTCCAGTGTGACCCAGCGATCGTCAGCGCCGCCGAGGCAGGCCTTGCCAACCATGTCAATCCGAAGGTCCAGCATGATGATATCGGTGCCCGACTCGCGCATGACTATCGACCACATATGCGGTACCGCCGTAGAAGAGACGAAAGTCACGGCGGATGAGGGTGGTACACAGATAGTGTATGGGTGTTATACAAGTAGGAAGCAAGCATAGTCAGCAAGCGGACAATCTTTGCCAACAAATCAGGAGCTCACCCAGCCTGCCGGCAGTCTTGTCCTGCTTATTCACCACAATTCTCATCGTCCCAGCACACTGCTCCGCGTAGCGCCCGGCGGTCAGCTTGAACAGCTTGCCACGCGCCTCATGCCGCGTGTATTCGTTGTCGTCTGGATATTGGATGGGCATGATGGCAATGCAATGTCACGCAGAGGTGTATGAGGGTTTAACAAGGTCTCGAATGTACGGAAGAAGTCGAAGCAATGTCGGAATGTACGCGCAGAGAAGGAAGAAGCGGTGGTGTGGGAAGGTCTAGCGTCGGCGTGCTCGTTATCAGGCGTCCTTGCGGGGCTCGTAAGCGTCGTAGCCGCGAAGGCGGGTCGTGACTGTGTATGCATATCTACGCGTCAGCTCACTCGATCCAGCCAAACGCATATACGGGCACGCACAGGTCTCGGTAATCAAGCTCGCAAGGCAAGAGAAGGCGACACGGTCGCGCTTGGGGTCGTTATAAAGAGGAAGAAACGGGAAAGGAGGAGCGCGCAAGGTGCTCTCGAGAAGGTGAAGGCTGAGGTCAAGACGCGAACGGCCCGCTCGTCACAGCTACCGCGCGTCTCGAGCCGCCTCGATCAATGTCATGCTTTACACAATTCCGCGGAGGTATTTATGTGCACGGGGTCAATTGAATCCGCGTGGAAGCCACATGTCCGAGGAGGTATTTTGGTGTTGCTCCCGCTCCGTCGAGCTCGGCTTCCGGTTCATCGAGGTTTACTGAGGTCCACTGGGTGTCCTTCGAGACAGAGCAATCACAACAACTATAACCATATTACTATGCGCGAGTAGGAGAGTACAGTATAGCGGGGAAAGCGATCACAGCAATGCGACGAGGACACATCAGTCCTGTATGTAGTCCCAGGGAGGAAAGGTAGGGTGTGCGGATGTAGAACACACAGCCCAGGACCTCCTGAAGCAAGAAGCGGATATGTTGGTAAGTAAGGTATATACAACGAGTGGAAGGAGTACAGGAGGCGTGGACAACGATTCAGCACGTAGAGAGCAGCACGAGAGGGTAATAAATGAGGTTAAATGCGAATAAATGAGGATAGAGAGAATGGCAAGCCAAGGAATGAACACTACATCGCCGTGACTAGGGTTGCAGGCTGCGACTCCATGAGGCGCCGGTAGATGGGCGAGACGTGTTCGAAGCCAGTGTCCCCCTCCAACTGCGCCTCGGCGACATACGAGTAGGGAAACGCAGCATCACGAGCACGAGCAAGATATCGCTTAGGCTCAGGCGCCGCGGCTGGAGCAGGCGGTATAGGCACGGATTCTTCTTCCTGCTTGGCCGTGAGCAGCTGGACAGCTGAGGGCCCGGTCTCCTCAGACGGCTCCGACATCTCGACATCCGCATTCGGCGGTGGCGGCATCGTCTGCTCTTCTGGCGTCGCAGACATAGACGTCTGCGGGCCATTGCTGACCATCCGCGAATAGTAGTAGTCGAAGTCCGACTCGTCGAACGCGTTGCAGTCCTGGTCCCCAAGCTTCCCCGTATGCGGATCGCACGGCGGCGGCACGGGCGGGTAGTACACTTGCGTCTGGCGCACGTTATTCATCTCTTGCAAGCGCTGCTCCATGTCCGCGCCCTTCAAGCCGTACACCGCAATCATAGATGGCTGATCCATCAGCTTGCGCTGGAACTGGTTGGCGTCTCTGGGGTACCCAGACGGTGCCGGTGGTTTGTCCACCGGAGGCGTATCAGGCGGCAGCTCGTGGTACGGGACAGACATATGGCGCAGCTTAGGGGAGGGGGTGCGCGGCGGGGTTTCTTTGCGGGGCGCTCGACCTTGGGCTTCGGTGGCGGCCTCGGCTTCTTGGGCTGCCCCGGCGTGGGCTGGAAGTGGTAGTCCGGATACTGCAGCCTGTGTGCGCGCCTCTCTAGCAGGGCCTGCGCGTCCCAGTACGCGCGTTTCTGCGGCGGAAGCGTCCTCCAAGACTCCGCTGTGTGTGGTATGTGCGTCAGTGGCGCGGCGCGCGAATGTGGGGTATGTGCGCGCACCTGCCATCTTGCTCAAGTTCGAGTGGTTCTCCATGTTCCCCAGCAGCCTGCCGTTCTTGACAAAGTCGACGCGGAAGAGGATGAACGCGTTCGGGGGACGCGGGACATGGTCTGGGCTCTGGCTCCTGCGCTTGCGTCGAGGCGGCCGCGGAGTGGGCACGACCTGCGCGCCATCCGCTTTTACAACCTCGCCCGTCTCGGAGTTGACGAAGTGCAAGGGAAAGTTAGCTGGGAACGTCTGCACGTCTCCGCTGAGCTGCACATTGGCACTATCATAGTTGCCCGGTGTCAAGTTCGTCGCAAATGCAACGTCGGCAGACGGCAGAGCTGCTGCCATATTGAGGAAAGAGGACAGTGAGCGTTGAGAGCAAGGCAGGACGCTGCGGGACGTGCCCGCGACCCTTTTGAATGGTTTCCAAGGAAGGCCTCGGGTCCGACAGACAAAAGGAAACGAAACACAATTCCGCATTTGGGCATTCGCCGCCTGTCTTGTGGCACGCAAAAGGCAATCGTCTTTCTCATGCATTGTTCTCGTATATCACAATAATGCAGGGGAGGGCCTTGCGGTATGTATATAGTCAACGTGTTGGAGGCGGGGTGTACTCCTCAACAACGTTGTTCTGCTATTCTTCAAGCAATCTTCAAGCTTCAACATGGAACGAGCAAACCCGAAGACTTGGAACGATGATCGCAACATAACTAAGTATTCATGTCCATATGGGGATGATGATTGAGCAAGCGCCGCCTCGCCTGCAAGAAGCCAAAATTGTGAAGTACCGACAGAGGCCCGCGTTGTTCTCCACGAAGTCTTCACTGCTGCTTACTCGCGGTCCTGCCGTGCCTCCGCTTCGCCGTCGGCTCCTTCCCACTGCTAACCCGGGTCCGCGTTGCGTGCGAGACGTTGTTCAGCTGGTTCAGGACACGCGAGAGATCCTGGAGCGTGTCCGTCATCGGTGGTCGACCGGATGAGCGTGCTGAACGAGTGGACACAGACGGGGCCCGCAATCGCGAAGTCAGATCACGGACCGCGTTCATGAGAGCGGCGGTGTCCTGAGGGACTCCTCCGCTCGCGATGAGCGACGTGAATGGCGGCCACGTCCCGCTTGCCTTCGCCAGCATTAGCAGGGGCGGAGGGCCAGCAGAGGGCGCACGGGAAGGTGAAGCGTCAAGGGTAGGGCGGTGGATAAGCGGGGACTGCGGCGGTGAAGGAGGCGTGGCTGGCGCTGAACGCTCAGTCTTCTTCGCTTCCCCCGGGACTCCTGTGTTCGAAGGTCGAGTGTCAGAAAGCCGCATATCGGTTCGCTTGGGCGCGACCCACGGCGGTGCTGCGTCGTTGTCGTACTGCGACGATGCGTAGTAGTGCTGCCCTTGCTGAGCGGCCAAGGCAGCGCGGGGTGACGACCCGCGAGGCCTAGACGTCGACGCGCCCTCCTGCTGCGCGCTAGCGGAGCCCTTCGTCGACGCCCGGCCCATCCATTCATCCCGGATCTTGTTCAAACGCGGGACTGCCTGCCCGTAGTCGACCGCGCCGTCCTCGGCAGCCCAGGCGTGCTCCCATTCCGCGAGGCGGATGACGGTGTATACGAAGTCGAGTGCGGCGGCGGACCAGGCGTCGTGGTCGGATGCCATGAGAGCGTGGCGTACACGCACGGAATGGCGCCGGACGTCGTCGAGCATGCGCCTGTTGATCACGTCTCGCGACGGAGTGCTCTTCCACTGGGGGGAGCGCGGGAGATATGCGTGCAGGCTGACTTCTGAGCCGTCGAGTGCGTACATGGTTGGTAGAGGCCTGTGGTGGTTGATGGGCAGAGGTTGAGTACGAAAGACGAGGTGTAGGCAGAGGTGATGGGGGAAAGCAAGGGTGATCGTCACTTATAAACCAGGAACCTCAGCTGCGCTCGTTGCTCGCCTCCCAACGGGTGGAGTACAGTGCTGCAACGTGACATCATGAGAGTGGGAATGAAGGAGGAGCAGCGTGACAGACGAGTCACTAGTCACGGTTGATATGAACCCGTACCTCTACTGACCTGCCAAGCGCTTACCTATAGCACGTCTTTAGGCTTGCCCTAATTATAAGCCTTAATCTGGTCCTTGCTATGCAGCCGGGTGACGAAGGATCGTCACATTTCCTACGTAGGAGGTGATACTACGCGGGGCAGTCATTACGCCCAGCCCACGCAACCTTCAAGGCGGCACGTAGTCCTGCCTAACCATCTCATCATGAAAGGAAGATGACCGCTGCGTCATGAACCGTTGCTTCCCGTCCTCGTCGCGCTGGATTGGGTACAGCCAGGACGCCTCCGTCCAAGTCTCGTCCACAAACCAATGGAAGATGCGCGCATCTTCGGCACGTCCTCATCATGTTGCGCATGCCGCGAGTGATTGTCATTGTCGGTTCATGGCGGTCCATCCATAACCCATATACGTCGAGCTCGGTGTCGCTTACCTCCACTTCCCCTCTGAGAGTCTCCCGAAACATCATTGCACGTTCCGGCTCCGAGAGAATGCGAAGACGATTAACTAACGTCGGCTCCTATGAGGCGATGTGCGACGGCAGTGCCACCATGCCGAGTATTGGATTCGCAATATATCATGGAGTTCGTTCGGAAGGTCGTCGAGCGTGGTCGGATGGTCGTCGAGAGTGGGCGCAGGCGTGCTGCAGCAATGCAGGACGCGGAAGATGTCCTCCGCGATGCCACACAAAGTCCACAGAAAACAGTCGAGTGCGTCAGTGACATGATCTGGGTCGTCGAATCACTGACTTGTACGCGTTACAAATGTCGAAAGCCAACGCTTGATGGAACGCCCGTCTTGAGAGCGCCATTGAGCGCCGGTGAAAAGCGAGCAGCGCGCCACGCCTTCAGACTGGAATCGTGATGTAGAAATAGTCATGTGCGGGGCACAAACTCGTCCATAACGCATATTTGCCACAATATCCGTTCCTTCAGGTGTAAGTAGCATTCGAGAACACATAAAACTAGTGCTCATACCGCCTAGGCCACGCCCTCTTCGCAGCACACAGCTCTTGTCCGACCACCGGTGACCAGGGGAACAGTTCTCCCGGCAAGCAGCCCGGCTTTGACGCCCGCCCCGTCACGCTGCGTTTGCCCCCACCATTGGCTCGGTGGATTTTGTATTGCCAGGAGATCCTCGAGCACCGAACGTCCATGAACCAATGCACCGCACGCAGCTTGGGGCATTTTTCCGCGATCCTGCGCACACCTCGTTCCATCGTGGATTCATGCCGATCCATCCATACACCATCGATGTCGATATCCTCGTCCTCAAGCTGGATATCCCGGCCCAACATACGGCTCAGCTCCGCGAGGCAGTCTCTGATGTCGTCGTCCGAAAAGTCGATGAGGCAGTTCGCCAGGGTGGGCGCCTCGTTGTAGGACTCTGCGAAGCCGGACGGGATGTCAGTGTAGTCGAGGAGGGGGATTCTGTCGCGTGCTCGGACCCATTTTTGCTCGAGGAGATCGCGGTGGAAGGTGAAGGTCTCGAGAGACTCCCAATGCGAGAGATGCGTGGCCAAGCGTAACTGGGATCGGGTAAGTCAGAGAACACACAGGCAAACGAGGAAGCACACCATGAAGGTATCGACAAGCCTGCAACCTCGATAACTGATGTTCCCGAGCATGCAGGAGAGTGCAAGGTGACGGATGTCCTTGTACGGAAATCGAGCGGGTTGGTCCAGCAGAGCCGATAAGTCGTCGACCTCTTCGTCGTCATTCATATTGGGCATGAGGCAAAGAGCCAACGACGTGATCTTGTAGGGTTCGTCCATGTGAGAATCGCTGGTTGTAGCGGCCCGCCTCTCGCGCACAAACGCAAAATTTGCTACCAGAATTCTGCTCCACGCTTGCCTGCGTAAATATCTTCGTATATCCACGACTTCCAGACCGAACGGCCAGTCGCGCTCGCGGCCGCATGCTATATCCATCAGGTTGTCCAGTCGGCAGCCTTTCGGCAGTCCAGGAAAATCCACATTCACTTCTTCCAGCCCCCTGTGTTTAGCGACCATGCGCAAAAGGTCCTCCGGCGCGAGCGCAGTGTCTATGACGGTGAGGACGCGAAGGTTGGGATATAGCTCGTGCAGATGCTCTGTAAGGTTCTCCGGGATATTGATGGCGCCGTGTAGGGCTAACGTTCGAAGGGAGGCACAGGGTTTAGTCGATCGGCAGCAGCGAAACTGAGCAACAGGTTCCTTAAAGCCAATCATTCTCCCCACAAGCCGTAGCGTATCGAGGTGCGGGAAGTGGGATACGTCGGGAAAGTCTGAGGTGTTCCAGTTCATGGCAAGCGTTCTCAGATTGACGCATGTGCTGAGAAGCCGCAGGGTGGAAGGGCCGCACCCGATGGTCAAGGATACGAAGCTTTGTAGATCCCAAGGAGTCCGTTCGGCGTCCAAGAGCTCCCATGTGTATTTGCTAAGCTTGGCCGACGTCGCGCGGTCAGAGTCTTCCCAGGCAAAAATTGGGTAGTCCCTGCGACCAATAAAGAGATGCCTGGATATTGCATACGTTTAGCAAAGTCCGTCTGCAGGTCATACGAACACGCACTTGATATACTGCTTGTGTTGCGGGCTGTCCTCCAGCAGGCGAGCTAATCTCAGAAGAGGCCGCGGTTTTAAAACATATGTCAAGTTGCCCGTGGTCTTCAAGGGCATGTATATCCTACGGAAGAGATGGAGGATGGCGAAGGCGCGCAGGCGGCGATTGACTCGCGACAATACTCCATAGACCGATAGGCGAGACGGAAGTCTGTCCCAATGTTGGTTATACCGCGTAATCTGCTCGAGTAGCTCGTTAGGAAGGTCGTTGAGAGTTTTCATCGCATATCGAGCGTAACGAGTGCGACGGCAGAAGCGGGCTGCAGACGAGAGAGTCGTGATCGCAGAGCGACTTCGAGAGAAGACACACGAGCAAGCTGATCGGGCCGGTTTGCCGCACGCCGATGAACTTGGAGAATGAGTACTGCGATCAGACTGCCTAATCCACCAGAGACTCAGAACTCTTCATCCACATAAATTATCTGGTATACTTAATGAGGAATACATGAGTGCTCAGGTCGAGGTTTCCTGCAATCAAAGGTTCACCACAAGTCCCCCAACCCGCGCAACCGCCCCCCAATACCCACCACCGCCCCGCCGACCCACCCCCCAAGCTGCATCCAATGCCGCCGGCTCTCCGAGTCCCGCAGCATATCCAACAGCCCACCCCGGCCACCCTGCTTCTGCCCATAAACCGCCATCGCCACGCCCAGCACCAGCACCGCGCCCGCCACCATCACGACGCGCCGGTCGCGCAGGCGGAAGCGTTTGTGCAGCTTGCGGCGCGGCCGGCGTTTGTTGCGGTCGGACTCCTTGGTCCTGGCGTCGTTGGCCTTTGCAGCATCGGCCATCGCTTCCTCTTCGTCAAGGTTCGGGTAGACGACGAGGTCGGTACGCTCGACCATCTTCTCCGCGTCGTCGTCCGGTATGCGGTCGTTCCAGGTGAAGACGACGCTTTGCGGGCCCATGATGGAGGCGAGGCGGAGGCCGGGGTGCGTGGGTGGATATTGTGCGTAGAGGGCGTCGGAGGATTGCAGAAGGGAGGTTAAGGATAGGGTTGGGCGTGGTGGGCCTTGCGATGCAGAACTCTGGCGCTCGGAGCTGGGTTCGTGAGCCAGTTTCCTCAATTTTGGCGATGGGGAAGGTGGTAGTGGTATTGCTGCCTCTGCTGTAGCATCGCCATCGTCCGCTACAGCTTCGTATTTTGGGTAGACAACATCTGACGGGGAGTACTCGTCTGCGTCGGCCTCCAAGGGTAGGTAGGTGTCTTCATCCTTAGCAGATATTTTGATATCGTCCCCGACTAGTACTTGACTTTCTTCGCCGTCCGTGATGTCGGGAAGGCTGCTGAGGAGGCTATGCATCATACCCTCTTCATCCTCCTGCTCGAGCCAGTGCACTTCATCTTTGCGTGATAGCAGGACCTGGAGGCGCCCATCTATTCAGTTACCTCAATTATAAAAGGAGAGATGCGACTCACCGCCGCGCAGAGATACACCACCGCTAGCGGTTCCCTGCACAGCAAATAGTCGAACACATGCTGTATGAGCGGCAACGTGGGGATGTCGTGTGCAAATAGCGTGAGGAGGTTGGACAGGGCGTAGAAGGGGAGCGGGGCATTGCTGCAGGGGCATGTAAGACACGAGGGGGTGAAAGCTCAAGTTCACGGCCGCGTACCGTTCGAGCAGGTCAGCGTAGGGTGGATCGCATACTCGGAGGAGGTTTCGGGTTACCCTGAGAGAACTTAGTACGAGAGGGTAGAAGGGCTTGTCGCGTACCGCAATAACCCAAGCGTTGGTTCAAGGCTTGCGCCCATTGAGTCTCTAAGTCGGTGCAGACTCATCTTCTCTGCAGTAGATAAGCAGACTTCTTCTGGTAGCGTGAGGAACAAGACGGAGATAATGTCGTGATATCCCTGCAGAAGACTGTTAAACATGGCTGTCCGTCTCGAAGTACACCATCCACACCTGAAAGTAGTTCAACTTCCGTCGTTTCCGGAAGATCGACACAATGAGCCTGTGCAATTCCTCTTGCAGAGGCGCCTTGTCGTCCGAGGGATCTTGGGTTCTGTCAGTGCCGCGGCCCCTCGACCGTCAAGAGGCGAGTTCACCTACGGGATACATGACGAAGCTGCGATCTGTGTCGAGCCGAATCTGTCGTTCGTCCGGGTGGGACACCTCATCCTCCTTTGTGACCCGCTCCTCGAATGGCTTGGCACCAAGCAATTTCGGCCTGAGATGATGGGATGAGCGCAGAGCGCGAGCGAAGACTTGGGCGCCACGCACCACAGCTCTGCTCTGCGAGCCCCGAATCCGCCGGGCTCCAGGCTTAGCGCCCGGAGGTCTTCATCCAGGCTGATTGGCGCTTTCTCCTCGAACTCGGGTTTTGGCGCGTCGGTGGACATATACCGAGTGTGATTAATGGTGGTGGTGGTGGGTGCGAAGCGCGTTGTCGCCTGCAGAGGCACCGCTGGTAGACCGGCCCGCCCATCCGCCTGCTGCTCTCGACCATCACTTTGGCATCCCAACAGTCCCCCTGCGTACATACATACCATGCTACGGACTCTCAACGACCTCCCCAACGAGCTGCTCGAGCACATAACGCGCTATATTTCCCACTGGGAACGGCTGCCCCCTCGCCTCTCCGTCTATGGGGTCCTGTCGCGCGTCAGCCGGCGGCTGCGCGCATTTGCGCTCCCCTACCTCTTTGCCGAATTACGCGTACCCGTCAAGGCAAACGGGTGCACGGGATATGTGCTGAAGGCGCGCCCCCTTGTGGCGCTTACTCGGCTGTTTACGAAATACCCCTGCTACAAGGAGTACATACGGTACGTGGTCGCACGAGATGGCGTTCGTTGCTAACGACGTCTATTCGCTAGACATATGCTCGTGGGGACAAGGCGATATCCGACCTTCGAGTGGCGGGACCATCATTGTAGCAAGTCGGTCGATCTCAGCGAGTACTGCTGGCACCTGTTAAACGCCGACCGGTCGCCATGGAACTTGCAAAGTTTTACCTCCCTGGCTGTCAAGTGCAGGCCCACCATCATGCATATCCTTGGTCCGTGCAAGAACCTCAGAGTCCTCTCCATGCGCTGGCAATCCCGCGAATTTCCCGACCTCTCCCACTTCCCGCATTTGGAGTTGCTCCGGCTCGTCGGGAAGACGACGGACAGCAGCAAGCTCTCCTGTCGCAACTACCACTGTATCGAGAGAAAGGACCGCGAGGGTAAAGCCCTTCATGTCTGCCCCTCCCTCCGCACGCTAGCCCTCCACGAAGCCGTTCGCTACCCGCTGGATCTGGTGACGCGCCTGCCCGAGCTATACCCCAATCTCCGCGTCCTCGTCGTGCATCGCACCGCGCTCGCACCGACCGATGTGCTGCACATCGTCGCCCAGAACGCGCGGCTAGAGGAGGTGAATGCGGACTGCGGTGGGCGGAAAGGCGATTGCCGCCTGGAGAACGTCATGGATGTGATGTGTGGGCGCGTAAAGCAGTGGTCGTACACCTGGCCGGAGAAGACGGATGTGGGGAGGCGGTCGAGGGCGGAAAAGAGCGATCCGCGGCTTGTGTGGACGAATTTGTGGGTCGATGGGTTTGCGTTTGTGAGGGAGAGGGATGGCAATGCAGGCGTCGACGGTACGCCGTTCAAAATCACTTCTTTGGCCCTTCGGCTTGCCAATATCATGGACGGCGATGCGGAGCACGACGCCTTGACAGCGCTTTTGGATCGGCCCCTTGACTTTTCTTTTCGTCATATACGGCACTTTGCATTGTCTTTTGGTTGGTGTGGGCCCACGGCACAGTCGTTCGCTGGTACGTCGTTGGTTGAGGACTTCATGGTGCGCACGATTTTTTCTCCTGGTGAAGACCATCCCTTGATGTCGGTCAAAAGGAGCAATTAGGCCAACTGCTGTCACACTGGGAGTCTCTCGAGACCTTCATCTTCCACCACGACCTCAACACCAGATCCTGGCACACCGAACAAAGAATGCCTGTACTCGACGGCATGGACCTCCCATCGTATATCCCCTACATTGACGAGCATGAGCCGACGCTGGCGCACTGTCTCTGCGACATCACGGAAGTACAGACGCAAGTTGTGCTGCAAGAACTGAGCCGGATCCTCGGCCGGCGGGTCTGGCTGAGCGACGAGGATGTCAACCTCGACGAAGTGTGGATGGACCGTCATGAACCGACCATCACGCGCGGTGTGCGCGCGATATCGCAGAAATGTACGCGGCTGCAACATTTACAGTGGTTTGTGGACTGCGACTGGCCCAGTACGTCCTGGGCCTACGACATCCGACGGGACAAGGATGGATGGAAAATGGTGACGGGGCAGGCATCCCGGGTGGACTGCCTGAGAGGGGAGCTTTTACCCTTTAGCATGGTAGTCGGGCAGGAGCTGCGCGCTGCAAGAAGTGCATGGGTGGCACAGGCAGGAAGGTCTTGACTCTGGAGCTTGAAGCTTGAAGCCTGACGGGTCGTATGGTTTAGGATGTGTTATGTACCGCTGACGCAATCCCGACGTACGCTGCTGCGCTGATGTAATGTAGAAGACATACTCAACATGAAAGTCTGAAATTTGGAGGACAGCAAGTGCTTGAAACGACCCGCGCAAAGCCGCACGACCAATGGAGACCTTGTGTGACTCACGTGAAGGTTCGAATCAGAAGGTTCACGTGGTGGTGCCAGCTGCGGCTCGTCCGGACTCCGCGCTCATCGAGCAGGGTTGCAACTTGGACTACTGACTCGCGTGTGCTACCACCTTCCTTGCTTTCTACCACCATGTCCGTCTCCTCCATACCAGAACGCACGCGCTCGCCAGCAAAGAGCAGGGACTCGCCGACGCGCCCCTCGTCGCGCTCGTCTGTGCGCTCAGGGCGCGGCAGTCCCTCCGTCGCCTTTGATGATTCAGGTGTGTGCCTGTATGCTTGTTTGCAAACGCAATCACCAACATTTGCGTCCAGTCGCGATTCGCAACCAGGTCTCTACGCTAAAGCACTCAATACGACACCAGACCGCCCAGCTCCACAGTCTAGAGACCATGCTACACTCCCAGCCGCGCATATCCTCCATTTCCCTCAACGAAGACCAGTCGCCTACCTCCCCGGTCGCACCCAGAATGAGCAAGCGCTCGAGCTACGAGGTACTCCAGGGCATCGCCGGCCCCGATTCCAGTCTCCCGCTCCCCCGCCGCGACACTCTCGACGACAACAGCATTCGGGAGGGCATCCCCACCTCCTCCTCCGCCGCCCGCCGCGCATCCAGCCCCACCCGCACGCTCAGCCGCATCCCCGTCTCATCTGTAGGTCTGTATACCTGACGCACATTTTCCCCTCGAGCGCTCATTGATCAGACCTCTTCCGATCCAGGCAACGCCCGCGCCCTGGCGGATGACGGCCTCCCCATGCCCCCTCCCAAGTCCCCGAACGGCACCTCCTCCAAAACACTCCCGGACAGCGACCCCCCGCCATCCGGCTCGCTGCTCCCGCCACCAAGTCCCAGTCGGAGGATATCCATGATGACACCCGGCGGGACCACCAAGGTGCTTGCCGATCTGCAGACCGGCGTCATCAACGCGCGCAACGCCCTCGAAAATACAAAGGCCCAACTCCGCTTGTCACAGCGGAGCGTCGCCCAGCTCACTCGCCAAGTCGAGGATCTCAGAGAGGGAAGGGAGCGGTTACGACTAGAGAACGAGGGGCTCAACAACGTCGTCGCTCGAAAAGAGCGCTTGCTACAAGAGGTGCGTCCCCCTGTATCACTCCACGTGCATCGCTGAACCTTTGAAGGTCCTCGAGCGCGCTCGCAAGGCAGAGGCCGAGGTCACCAGCCTCAAATCCCAGCTAAAGACCGAAACCACCACGAACAAGAAGACAATGCGCGAGATGGAGTCCTCCCTGGCCGAATCCACCGCCCTCTCTTCCAAATCAGAGCGCGAATACATCACATTACGAGACAGCATCAAGGGTCTCACCGAGTCATGGAAAACCGACACCGACCGTCTACGCGAAGACATCCGCCGCCGCGAGGACAAGTGGAAGACCGACGCGGAGGTCATGGGCAAGAAGTACCGCACCCTGGTCGAGGACGTCAAGCAAGCGGAAGCCGCGCGCCAATCGTCACGGCAGCTTCGCGAGGAGGACACGCATCTGGGCAAGGAGCTCGAGCAGGCGTGGTCGGAGGAGGTCGCCGCCATGCGCGCTGCCATGGATAAAAGCAATAAAGAGAGCGAGGAGGCTAATAATACAGCGAAGTACGTGTTCTGCCTTTGCCCTTGCTTGGTGTGCTCACGACGTGCTTTCAGAGAGCTGGCCACCGAACTCTCGCGGTTGCGCCGGCTCATGCGCACCGCTGGCCGCGCAGAAGAGACAGAGGCGCCGTCATGAGCATGTCTCGCGGCGTTGTGAGCCTGTCCCCATCAGTTCTCGCGCGGACCTTTACATCATCTAGATTGTGTTTATTTACACTCACCGATATCCCTGGCTTCATTATACCTGTTGCTTTCACACTCTGCGATTGCTTTGCGCCCCTCGCGTGCGTTTCCATTCCCTCTCATTCCTCGTCCGGTGACAAGTCCATCTCTCCCTCACGGGTTCTCCGTCGTAGCATCCCATTTGCGGATTCTCCCTCCCATCATTGCCTAGCCGCTTCCTCCTCAGCTTTCCTACCGCTATCGCTGACCTCATGCTTGAGTCATGCTCTCGCTGCACGCCCGATATGCATATACATGTTCATCCCGCCACATCTTGCCCATCGCTACCGCGGTCGTGGCTGGCTATCCTCCTCACCTGTCGTTCTCTTCATTTGGGCTTCTTCCTTACATGCCTATTCTCCTCACCTGTCCTCGTCGCATGGCCCCCCTCCTCACCTACTGGTCTGGTCTTCGCAACTCACCCGCTTGTTCATTCTTTCTAACGTACATCCCAGCAGGTTCTGCTTGCTAGCCGTCGCGTACACCGTTGACCGTCACACTCTCTAATCTTTTAGCATATCTATCTACCTGCATATGTATATTCACGCAATCAAACACACTCCATTACTTTGCTAGTAGTAGCTGTTGTGCAGATGTCTAACACTACTTAGGTATCGTCGAGCGGCCAACATTGCCACAAAATGAAGCTGCACGTCAACGGCAGTGCGGCCGGAGCGCCCGTCGACGCTGGTTAGTCGCTGGTATACTACATCATTTTCGACTCGATGAGCCTGAAGCTCGAAGCTTCAAATACTGAAATTGAAGCTGCCTTGCTTTGCAAGGTCTTTCGGCAGACATAGACATATCGAGGCCATTAAACTGCTACCGGGAACGCAGCAAGCAGAACAACGACAGTCAGGCCAGAACAACTTAGAAAATAGAAAGGTCGGTCTCCAGTGATCTTGCCGGATTATGGATCGATGCATGGTGAGTTCGACGTGGCGGATGGTCACTACCGCTGCACCGCCGAGCCCAGGCGGGTGGCGAGTCGACATCGAGCCCGAGAGTCAATATGAACCCTTACTGTAGATGAGCGCAGACTTTTGCCCGGGTAGTGCCCGGGCAAAACAACGTGACGCGCGTCGCCGCGGATGGAAGTGGAACCCGACTGCCTGCAGAACAGGTTTCCCAGCGAGCACTCCGCAATCATGCCGCAAATCTATGTTAGTCACTGTCAGTTTCCAGCCAATCCAGTCAATTTGCAGTTGTCAACTTGAGCTTGCACTGGCAGCTGAAGTCAAAGATCAAACACTCGAAGATTCGCGTCCGACATGTCGGCACGTGAGCGCGTCACGTTGTTTTGCCCGGGCACTACCCAGGCAAAACTCTGCGCTCGGTTCATATAAAAGTATGGTTTTCGAGCTCAGCATTGGTAGTGATTAGTGACTATCCGCCACTTCGAATTCACCAACCTTGCATTGACCCGTAGTCCGGCAAGGCTGAGCGGCGTAGCGGGAGCTTTCTAGGTGTGAATCTCGGCTGGCATGTCGTCCGTCCACCTATTACGTCGAGGGGGGCGAAAGGCCTATTGTGAGAAACATAGTGATTCTTCATATCCACACACGGTCATACATATCACAAATACAAGCTTGCCTTTTGAGCTACTGTTGATTTACTTCGAGTCTTCGCCTCAGGCATCATACACAATACGCGCCCCGACCCAAGGATATTGATAGTTGCGCTGGTACCAGTTGCATAGCGAGCGGCGACCCGCCAGGCGTGGTATCGTGGCGTACGACCCGCCAAGCTACGAACAAATCAGCCTTCTCGCTCAAACCCGCAAAGCCCACGATACCACTCACCACGACATTGTGCCGCCCATCGAAAAAGTCCTGCGAATACCCAGGATAAAGCACCGACGGCTTGAAACCCTCCACCCTCTCGAACACCGTCGACGTCCACTCCCACACGCCCCCGTTCGCCACCTTCATGGCCTCCCCCTCCCCGCCCACCACGCGAGGCGGCACGGGGTGCCAGTGGCGGAAGCCCACGTTCGCTCCGCCCTCGTACCCGCACTCGAACTTGTCGTAGAACATGCGGAGCTCGGGCTCGGTCGGCAGCCGCCCACCGCGGACGACGGCGTACGTGGAGAGCATATCGTAGGAGGCCATGACGGGCCAGTGGTGTGCGTACTTCATGTGGACGGGGCCGTGGAGCGTGCGCACGCGCATCCCGCTGTAGGGGTCGCCGGCGTCGTATGCCTCGTCCTTCGTGGGCGGCATCCAGCTAGGAGGGAGCGGCACGGTGCCCTGGCGCTCCCGCCAGTAGGCGTAAAATTCGCCATTGGAGATCGGGCGCCAGCTCATGCGGAACTTCCCCACTTCCTCCGTGCGTACGGGGTGCTCGTTATCCCAGCCTGAGATAATGTTAGCAAGCACTGTCCGCATCGAGGGCTCGTCACTCACCAAACTCGCGCCGGCGCACCTCCGCCTCTCCCACCTCGGCATCGAGCGCCTCGTCATCCTCGTGGCCGAGCTTGACTTCTGCAGGCCCCAGAGTGACGGTCTTCGTCTCCGGCTCCGGCGTCGCATCCCACGCCTTCGCCATCGCATCCCAAGGCGGCGACGCAAACCCCTTCGGCGAGCGCAGGCCCTCGCCGGCCTTCATGAGCAACATATACAGCAGCGTCTCCGCGTGCATCGCCTCGTGCTCGTACGTGATCGTCAGCACGCGCGCCAGGCGGGTAGTGAGCGGGATGCGGCGGGCCGCCACGCCCTCGTATATGCTGATGAGGCGCTGGCGCACGTTCTTCTCAAATTCAAGGATCTGCCCGAGGCTGGGCCAGTCCTCCGGGCGTTCTGGCACTTCGGAGTGGTCGTGGCATTGCGTGGGGTCGTCGACGTCCGGGTCGATGCCGCGCTGCGTGAGAGATGAATATCGTAAAAATCATGTCAAAAAGCAAACTTACCTCGAATATGGTTTTGAACGACTCCGGCTCAGTGTGCGGCTCCTGCAGGTAGCGCGACAGGAATATATCGAGGAAGGTCGGGATGTGGCCGAGATAAAAGAGACAAACATGCCTGCGAGTTGTTGGTTAGGCGTGTTCCAACAAAGAAATGCCGTTGGCCACCCACCTCAGATCAATCGGCTTCGTAAGTAGCATCTCCTCCGGAATCATGGTCAACGTTATTGTGTCCCAGCAGGACCACATCGTGCGCCAGTCGGAAAGGGATGGAATGCCAGACGGGTTGGTTGAGAGCACAATGTCATCTTCCGCCGCCGCAGATGGCGTCTTGAGCTATGAGGACGAAGTAAGAACGGAATCCTGGGTAGGTGTAAAGCGTCACTCACAAGAGGGAAGACAAAGGCTGGCCTCTCCAGCAACCAGAGCGAGTATTGTCGAGCACTATCGGTCCAGCGGTGTATCGGACGCAAGCCGGCATAAGTGAAGAGCGAGTAAGCATCGGCCTCAGAGAACTACGGCGGTGTCAGACGACGGCGAAGGGTACAAAGTTGAGTCTAACCTTGAACGACTCCTCGATCTTGACCTTCTCGTTGGGCAGGAACGAGTACTCCTTCTGGGTCTCCGGCTCGTAAACAGTCTGTGCGACTTTGGATACGAGGAAAGCTTCATGACGGCGCTCGTCCACGTTGTAGCGCTAGATGATCGATGAGTATGCTGCCAGAAAAAGTCACTCATTCTACTCACGTTGACGTAGTCCCACTTGCTATCGTCGAACATCGCCTCGTCGCCGAGTAGACGACCCGCGTGATGAAGCCCGTTCATGATGAAGCGCTTGGTATGCCCCTCGGAGTCGTTGTACGCCTCCTCAACGCGAGTCTTGTCGTTGTCGTGATCCATGCCCAGAAGGAGGGTGTCACCTGCGCCCTGCCGCAGCGGCAGTGCCTTCAGAAACGCAGCCCCGGACGCCCGGTCAAAGTTGCCCAAAGATGATCCCAAGAAGAGAAGGTGCAAAGGAGGGCTGTCGGCGGGTATGCCACTCAGCTCGAGGTTGGTGCTTTGCGGTGTGGCAGGCATGGATGACTCGTCCGTAGTGCCCGATGAGCACGACGAGAGCGACCTAGGGCAATCTTGAGACGGGCTACGGGACGTGGACGTGCTGCACGAGACAGGGGGACTGCCAGTAGACAGACGGTCGGCGACACCGCGGACAAGGAGTCCGCCAGACTGGACGAACTTGACGCCGCCGTCATACGTGCCCCACATGCCCTTGGTAGCGACACGGCCCTCAAGAGCGGTGCCGACGTCGCAGCTCGCTATGCCGTCGAGTGTACGTTGCAGCTCGTTCTGCTCGAGGTCGAGCGCATAGTACGTGATGGGTGGCATGGCGTGCTGCTCGGGGACGAGACGAGCGAGGGAGGAGAGAATGTGGGAAGTCTTGCGAAGTGCTCTGTTATCATCGGAGTGTGATCAGTTGATGATCAGGCCGAGGGTGCCGCGGACGTACCCAGCGCCTAACTCGAGCACGACCTCATCGCCGTCAACCGCGTCGCGTCCGCCGTGCATGGCGCGTACAATCTCGTCCGAGTGCCCCTTGAGAATCTCTTCTTCAGCACCGAAGAGATAATACTCCTTCGCGTCGGTGGTGATCGTGTCGTAGAGGCGCAGACCGCGCTCGTCGTAGAGCAGCATCGTCGGGAGCTGCTTCTGGCCGGCGGGCTTGGTGAGTCCGTCGAGGACCTGCCTGTGGACATCGTCCACAACGACTCCGTCGTCGTGAAGGTGCACGTCAAGGATCTCTGCAGGCATGGCTGATTGGAATTGTCGAGTGAGCAAGAGTGGGGTAGAGTACAATGGGCTTGTGGACGCGCTATATATTGGTTTCGGTGCTGTCAGCCGGGGCACCGGAACCGTCATCCGATGGTAATCTGAGTCTTCCGGCCATTCCTTGCTGATGTCATGGCCCCGATGTGAGGCGAAAAACGCGGAAAGAGGGGACGAATGTGCGCCGAGACAGGCGCCTGGGCAGTCAGGTGCAGGTCAGGCGCGACCGACGACGCCTTCACACACATTCATACACCCAAACAGGTCAGGGCATTGAGGCACTTGCAAAGCGCCCAACTCGCGCTTCATTCATGGGGGTGAGGAGGAGGTGTCGACAGGACTTGCCTTTTTGGGACCCAATGACACTGTCAATATGGTCAAGCCCCTCGCGTGATGCGTGACTCATTCACTCTTCCCCCAGCCTTGACGCGCCTTACGTGCCGCGGGCAGCAGTCATTGGTGCGCCCATGACACTACAACTCCCTCTTACCTGCAGATTAGATCCGATCCGGGTACTTTGCGGTTTCAAGAGTCGGCAGTTCTCGTTCTATCTTTTGCTCATGCCCACAAGTTCTGCATTTCTTCGGGGACCTTACAAACTGCTTACACATCCTCTGCACTCCCTATCCATAGGACCAACGGCTTTCTGCTTCCCGCTCGGCGCGACAGGGAAGGTGGGTTAAGATACATAAGCTCCTGACTAACGTTCATGCTAAGACCATAATAACAGCTGCATAATGGTACTTTGGGATAATATTATACGTCGACACGTGCGTCTACAATTCCTCAGTTCAACGTTTACTTAGGCTACATAAGGTCTCCGTCGACGAAGACCGAATCACGTCCTTCACGCTGTAGGTCGTGCCTTGGTGGCCGGCCCTTCCTTCTTCGGGCTACCGCTGCTCAGCGAGTTAACTCGAGACCCGAGCGCCAGCCAGGCCATAGGTTATCAAGCAATCCAAGTGCCGGTCTCTTGACCCAGCAGATGCGAGATAAGGTGCGACGGGCCGCCGACGGCAGCGGAAGGCAGCCACCGTGGGACCATCAGGGCGATCCGTGCAGGACAAACTTTGAGAAAGCCTTGTAATCATTCAAGTAGCCGCTCACCGGCGCCTCTCAGCACATTGCCACATCCAAGAACCAGCTTGAGTGCACAATCCCGATTTTTGAAGAACGTGGACGGTGTAAAAAGTGTTTGCAAGGGAGGGAGCCTGTCGCAGCGAACGTGTGGGTCCACATCGGCAAATGCCACGGCTTTCACGTGGCTCTGCGTCCCGTGTGATCGGCGCGTGGGCCGACGTCGCGCCTCTCCCACCGGACTCTGACTTTCACTCAGCGTTCTGCACTCTACTTCCGAATGCCTGTCCCCCAAGCGACGTTGAACGACCTCCCCAATGAATTGCTTCTGCCGATCACCCAGCAAAGCACGCACTGGGAACAGCTTCCCCCGCGCCTCAGCGCGTACGGCGTCTTGTCGCGCGTCAATCGCCGGCTGCGCGCCTTCGCGCTCCCGCACTATTTCTCTCAAATACGCATCCCTACAATTCTGATGGACGGCGCATGCACGCTGAGGCCGCGCCCCCTGGTTAACTTGCTGGGGTTGCTGCATAGCGACCGGTGGTACAAGCGGCACATAAGGTACGCTGTTGGCCGAGTTCTATCTTGTTTGGTGCTTACGGTACTTAGGAATATCCAGATTGGTAGAGCGTCATACCCCTACGAGGTTGACGCAGGTGCCGACGTTCAATTGCTCAGAAAAGTTGTCCGGTACGCATGGGAGCTCCTAGACATCGACCGGTCCTCGCCTTGGAATTGGGACCTCGATAGCTTTACTTCCTTCCAGGTTGGATGCACCCCTACCACCATTCGCATCTTGAGCCCCAGCCGCCATTTGACGTCTCTGTCGATGTACTGGCTAGGCCCCGACTTCCCAGATCTCTCGCCGTTTCCTCAACTCGAGACGCTGCGATTGCGAGGGACGCCCGTGCTCGACCCCACGGACCGCGGCAAGTCCGTCCTACCGTGTCCCTCCTTGCGTACCCTGCACATTCGTGGTGACGTCGACCTCCCAGGGAACTTTGAGAAGGACTTTGGCGAGCTGTATCCGGGTCTGCGCGTTTTCGCTGCCGCGGAAACAACTCTTACGGTTGAGCAAGCTCTGTGTATCATGGCCGATCGCAAATGCCTTGAGGAGGTCTCCGTCGAACTGGGTCAATGCCGGTTGTCCAACGTCCTGGATGTCGCTAGCGGTCTGATAGACAATTGGACGGAGCCTATGTCAGGATTGGCGGACCACCACGACCCTGTATACCAGAGCATCCAGAACGCATGGAGGAAACTTCGCGTGACAGCCTTCGCTTTCACTCGGCAGATGACTCGGCGCTATCCGCTGCCGTCCTATACCGTCACATCTCTTTCCCTCAAATTATGCGACAATTACGCGATACTAGATGACCAGTTCACACCTATACTCGAGGGACTGCCTGTGCTTGACTATCTGGATGTACGTCATCTGGCGCTGTCGTTCATTCCCCACCGTTGCTCCTTCTCCCTTGAACTTGTAGACGAAGTAGACGACTTGTTCATGGTGAGTGACTCGCATCGGTCTACTAGCTGGCGCTGAATGGTACACTCAACAGGCCATTGGACGCCGCCTTTCAGCCCTTTCAAGCCTCGAAACCTTTACCCTTACCTTCGATTTGCAGTGCAGACTGTGGCTCAATTGTGTATCGGAAGAATACGACGAAATCATGGACTACGGCCAACAACCGTCCGGCCAAGCTATCGAGAGTGCAATCCCGCACCCCTACCTTCTACGCCACACGCTCCTCCAGTCTAACACCATCGACGAGGTCGAGGCTACGCTCGGCGCAGCGTCTCAGATGCTCGGCCGTCCGGTGACTATAGACGACGAGGACGTCAATCTCGACGCGCTGTGGGTTGAGCGGCACGAGCGTGAGTTCACCCAGATTGTGTGGGGGCTTGGGCGCGAGTGCTCCAAACTACGGGAGTTTAACTGGTACGCGATGGACCGCTGGCCAGGAGTATCATGGGCATGGAAGATAGGACGCAACAAGGAGGGTGGGGTTCGGTGTGTGCATGGAAAGCCGTCCTGGCCTGGCTCGCTCCGTGGTGAGCCATTCCCTTTCCGTGTGCTGGTTGGTCAGGAGTTGTGCGCTGCGAAGAGCGCCTGGCGAGGGAGGCATTGAAGTTTCTGGCGCCAATTCTCATGCGATAGTGATACCTGTGCGTATAGCGACAAGGTTGGCGTGTATAGCTTACTACAACATCAAAGGTCTTGAGGCAAGTCTAGCTTTCTTTGACTGGGAGCTTCGGCCGCGATTCTTGACTTGGTCCATGCGCGATAAGGCTTGTGTCGCATTTGCGGCAGTTGCCTCAAAGGCTTGCCAATGACGGCTGCGCGGGCCGCGACGGCGCTAATCATCACCCCGTCGCTGTTCGACTCCCACCGCCTCCTCCACCCGCTTTGCAAGAATGCGACTCGGACTCGCTGCGTCTTACACATTCGCCGACGGTCTATCGTGCTCGCAATGCAACGAGGCTGCCTCTATTTGCAAAGGTGCCTAATGGCCGACTCGGGCGTTGACTCCACGCATGCTCTCTCGTGCAGATATATAAAACATAGGATCCGACATCGATCACAGCGCTGATCTCTCGTGCTTCTATTCCCTTGCCTCCCTCTCCTTTCTTGCTACCCTTGTGCTGCGATCCTTGGAATGGCCCCCATCCCGAATCCCCGTGTCGTGTTCGCGAAACCCGTACCGCAGGGCGCTTGGCCGATTGTCGGCGAGCACCTCGTGTACGACGGCACGCCCACCATTGATCTTGACACCGTACCATTGAATGGCGGCTTCCTCACGAAGGCGCTGTACTTGAGGTGAGCATGACTGCTCCTTCTTCTGTCTGCAAGTCCAGTGGAGTTGACAACATGCGTTCGCAGTCCCGAACCTTACATACGTGAACGCATGAGGGACGAACACATCGCTAGCTATAGCAGCCCAATGATAGCCGGCGCACCGTCCGTGCTTTATTGCACTCTCAGGCCCGTGTAGCTCACATATGTCTCTCAGTATGGTCAGCGCATGTATCTTGAAGGTCCTCCGCTCGGAGAAGGAAGGCTTCAAGGCCGGTGACCTCTTGTATGGAATGTCTCACTGGGAGCTATATACCGTGCAGCCGTACATGGAAGGTACGCGATTTTGCATACAAGCTGTATACGCGCTGACATAGCTGTTCCTGAGCAGCACGTCGTAAGTGGAACCAGGCAGACTGGCCAGCATGGACGGCGAACATCGACGACATCGGGAATCCCAATCAGGTGGGATAGGCTTGCAGTTCATTGTCATTATCTACTTACAGACTTTGCAGGTGCCGGACCCCAACGGTGCTTTTCCGCTGTACAAATACTGCAGTGTGGCGGGCGCACCCGGAATGACTGCGTACGCCAGCTTCAAGAAGTATGCCGACGCCAAGAAGGTACGCTGTGACTCCATCGTGTTCCTGCTCTGAGGCCTGAGCCCGACAATCTACAAGGGGGAGACTATCTTCGTCTCCGCTGGTGCCTCCGCCGTTGGAAGGTCAGTTTCACGAAGACTTCTGAAATCCACATGCATCTGACCCCACCGCGTGTAGCATGGTCATTCAGCTGGCCAAGTTGAGCGGGTTAGTCGACATTCGCTTTAGGCTTTCCGCTCGAGGCTGACTATCCACTCTAGGATGAAGGTCATCGCATCTGCAGGGTGAACGAGGCTTGGCGATGAAAATCATCTCGAGCTCACATGCCACAGGTCCGACTCGAAAGTCGAGTACATGAGGTCGCTTGGATGTGACGTGCCTTTCAACTACAAGACGACCTCGTACAAGGAGATCCTTCCGAAACACGGCCCCATTGACGTGTACTATGTAAGCATTTCAATACACATGTCGTACCATACTGAATTGGTTGTAGGATAACGTCGGTGCTGAGGCGCTAGACGCCGCCCTCGAGAACATGGCTCGTTTCGGGCGCTTAATCATTTGTGGCCAGGTCGCTGAGTACAACACCGCACCCGAGGACCGCTACGGCATCAAGGTGAGTGACAGAGGTGGCCGACGTCCCTGTATAATCCTTCTGACGAGGCGATATAGAATTCTTCGATGATGTACAAGCTCTGCCTGAGCATGTACGGCTTCCTCACGCCGTTCATCGCTGCTGACTACGCTGCGAAATTCTACGAGGACGTGCCGAAGATGGTCGTCGAGGGACAAATCAAGAGCGAGGAACG
This sequence comes from Schizophyllum amplum, assembly GCA_007026445.1. Classification (NCBI taxonomy): domain Eukaryota; kingdom Fungi; phylum Basidiomycota; class Agaricomycetes; order Agaricales; family Schizophyllaceae; genus Schizophyllum; species Schizophyllum amplum. The sequence continues at coordinate 63,153 of VDMD01000041.1, read as the reverse complement.
GATATATGAGGGCTTGGAGTCAGCGCCCGAGGCGTTCGTGGAGATGCTGAGAGGTGGGTGGGATGTCGCAGGTGGAAAGGTGGTTGTGTCCCTTGTGAATCAATGATTGTAACGCATACGAGAGATGGGTTGATAAGTGAAACAATATGTATACACCAGAGCTTTGCTTGGATACAAACTGTCATGCAAGCGGGCATCGGCACCACGACTTGAAGCTTGAAACTTATGGCCGCGGTTGGCACTAGTGACGAAGCTCAACAACAATGAACGTGAGCGTGGGAAGATCAAGGTGCACGATGCTAAGTGCTTTGCCGATCTTAGGCAAACGCCGACATCAATCTCAACCACTACCGTGACCGTCCATGGCCCTTCGCACATACGAGACGCCGTCAGGTTAGGGCGACGTTGATTCTCCCTAGCTCCTGTGTTCTAATTTACACAAAAGGATTCAAGCTACCGTCGATTCACTCGTTTCCGCCTTTCTACACGTCAGGCTCTCGCCGGCTTGTCATGAGCGGCAGCTGACGCGACGGCGCAGGCAGCAACCCAACCCATCCTCCCAATCAGCGGTTGCAGAGCAATGGAGTAGACTGATACTAGCCTATGCACGGCATAGGAAACTGTTCGTCCTCAGAGTCGAAGACGCAGAGACTTCAGGAGGCGACTGGGACGAGATCCTGCGAAACGAGCGTATCAATCGTAAGTCTCTTCATTCTGTTCGTATCACTAAATCCTCAACGACTTGGTTGCGGGCAGGAAGGCTACCGCCTGCTCATCTGGAGAGTATAATGGCTAGCATGACGTCAAGAAATCAGGCGGCCTACGAGCCAGCCAAGCAGACGCGCGCTGCGCTCATCTACTGGAGAACGCCGGACGAATGGGCAGAAGAGCTTCATCAATGGGTAGGTTTTCCCCATTGCTTCTCGCTCAAATTCTCGCTGATTCGTTACAGGTCGCGTCAACCGGTCAACTCGGTACCATCATGACCTTCTACGAGATCATCGAGCCGCCAGTCGAATCGCCTCTCAGTGGGATACCTATATCTCTCTTGAAGAAGGCGATTGGATACTTATCGAGGGCAGGGCGGGCTCAGCTGATTGGTGTTGCGGACGGCGAAGGTGTGCGATTCTTTCAAGGACCCAGCTAGTGTTGGGGGACAGATCTTCCTGTTGCAGCGCTGTTATATATTTTACTTTCAAGTATTTACTGGACCTGTTCTGTGGTGTACAAAAATCGCACAAAGGGATACGCAGGAAACCAGTGTCGATTGATGGTCGATGGTCCTTGGTTGGTCCTGGCTAGTGACTAGTGACTCCGGACAATCGGCCCGTCGCCCCGCTTCGATAGCTTCATGCAATGCATTGAACAGGGTTCTTCTCCTCCTACCATGATGCTCTCGAATACCGCATCGTGAGATGCCTAGACAAGTACGACTGTGGAAGGATACACGTCTAGCGTTGGTCTAGCGCTCTCCTATGGTCCGCGTATCCATCATTATCGGCCACGCTGGCTTTCCAGGGACCTCGGAGGTCGATGCTGCGTTGGTAATTGAGTTGTATGCGTCGCAGATGCGTCGGCTACCTGTTCCGCCTTCGCTGTTGCCCTAAGCCGGCTTTTGTCTCGCTACTATCATGCAGCGCCTGACCAGAGGAACGAAGGACGCGGTGCGCAGCCTGAGAAGGAACGTCCGCTCTTACAGCGCCGCTCAGCCGCGCAAGATTGCCGACGTGTTTCGAGAGGATAAGCAGAAGGAAGCCTTGGAGGGCAAGATAGTCGTGGTCACTGGCGGTGCGTACTACGTAGCCTGTGGCTATCGCACCCTGTACTGAACGAGTCTCAGGTGCATCAGGGCTCGGGTTAGGCATCGTCAAGCATCTTACGGGCCTCGGTGCACACGTAGTCGCGGCGGATCTGAACTTCGAGGCCGCGCAGAAAGCTGCAGCAGAGACTGGGTACGTGGATTGATGTTCTTTTGGTGGAATTGATCATCTTATTCATACTCACCAACGCAGAGCGACCGTCTTACCTCTCGACGTGACAGATTGGTCTTCCACATACTCCGTCTTCGAGCAGACCTGGCAGAAATACGGTGCCATCCACCATGTATACACCATCGCTGGCGCTGTGGAGTCCCAAAATGTTTTCGACGACACCTTCGATGCTGAGGGCCACCTCCTCCCGCCGAAATACGACGTCCTTCAGTCACATCTGATTGGCACTTTCAACACTGTCAAGGCTGCTCTGCATTACTTCCGGCGGCAGTACAAGGATGAGGGCTCGAACGTGCAAGACCGTTCCATCTCCCTCTGCGGATCGTACTACTCGTACTTCACAGACACCGGCGTTTACCAATACTGTTCGAGCAAGCACGGTATAGTTGGTCTCATGCGTGGTCTTTCGCAGTACACTCCGCAGATTGGCGTCCGGACGAACATGCTTGCACCCTGGTTTATCGGTGAGAGCAATCAGTGCTGCGGTACTTAGCGAGTGGCGCTCACAGTCAACAGCGACGCCATTCGTCCTCAACATGGCAAAAGCATATCCGGAAAACTGGGCACATATCCCAATGACTTCAACGTCGCAAATGGGATTAGTGTCCGGAGAGTTGGCTACAAATATCAATCGCAACGGTAAAATGTCTATCTGTGGTCTGCCAGCAGCGCGAATGCTCATATAATCATAAGGCACATCGATATTCACCTATGATGACAAGTACATCGACGACGTGAACCTCGCCTTCACCAATCCCGAGGTCCTTGAGGCCGCATTTGGCAAGGAATTGATGACGCTACGTGCGGACAGTTTCCGCGACGGTATGCAGAAGTCGGGCGAAGAGTAGCTTGGTGCGGTATGCTCATTTCAATGAGGATGATGTACTGTGAGCGATGATGTTCTTCCACGGCCTTTATGTCCACCGCACAATAGCGAGGCGGCCTTCCTTATTACCGCGCAAACTCCATAAGCCATGCGCCGGTTCTCGGACAATCACGATGTACTTACGCTCGTCTCACAGGGTATATAATATCGGGATGCTACTGTAACGGTCGCACGAGCTTGTATCTTTCCATCGCCTGAACTTCCCCAAAGTCGAACATTCAGCACGTGATCCGGATATACCCGGACATCGGCCGATAGACTGACCTTCCCAGTCACAACGGTTGACTGCCGCCCCATCATTTTTTCTGAAGGCTTAAGAGCTCAGCACTGGGGCTGGGGACACTGGAAAATATAGATCGAGTCTTGCTGAGAGCGTCCATCTGACACAACACGCGCCCTTCGACATTCAGGTCGCGGTGCTCCAAACATGACGATGTCAAAGATCTTCAGTTCGCTGCATGTAAGTACGCGTGACGGATTGTAAAAGCCAAGGCAAGGCTGATGTACCATAGGTCTCGACCGACTCCTCTGCGTACCAAAACGCAGACATACTTCCTCTACCTCCCGCACGAAGGACATGGAGCAAAAAGACATTCGTGTTCTTTTGGATGGCTACTTGTAAGAACGACCATCCATTATCCATGCGGGACGTCTAAACTCAAGATCGACTTCTATCTCTAGCGATAAATCTAGCAGAGTGGGGCGCTGGTTCATCTAGCTGTGAGTCGATCAGCGCGAGTGGCAGAAATTTGCTGACTTCGCACAAGTGGCTTTGGGCCTGAGCGTGGGGCAGGCGTTGGCAGGTATATTGAACGATCTTACGAGTCATTCAACCACTGAATCTGTTACAGTACATGCCGTTACTACTGTTCTGTGAGTCGATCTGATGCTCGCGAGTCATACGCTTACGTGCTTCTTCAGGGTAACGTTCCTGCTCGTCATGAGCGGCCACGGCGGTGGCAAGTGGCACATACCATTTGTGCGAGTCAATCTGCTGCCATCGTCCTGCCTTACTAACCTCATCTCAGGCCGTGATGAATCGCAGTTCATGGGGAATGTACGTCGGCATTTGTAAGCCGGAGTACACGTTCTTTATCAAACCTATAGACGCGGAGCTTGTCTTCCGCTCATCAGTCGCATCATCCTCTCTTGCTGCTGGTATGGCGTGCAAGGGTGGTATGGCGGGCAGATGGTCAAGAATATGATCGGAAGCATCTGGCGTTGTTCTTCATCGTCACGTTGCGTAAAGCTCAAGCTCACAGTCCTCAAGCTAGCTTCTACAACATGAGGAATACCTTCTCGCCGGACATAGGTATGGAGACGCATGAATTTGGTGTGTCCGTCTCTCGTCTCGCACCGACTGACTTACCGCGACAAAACCAAACCAGTCGCATTCATAATCTTCTGGATTCTTTGTTGCCCCATCCTCCTTCTCAAGCCAGAAAGGTGAGTCATCTTTTAGGGTGCCCCCATTGGCCACTCATTCGTTACAGATATCGCATCCCTGCTATGGTGTCGTCCGTCATCGTCACCGTTGCCGCATTTTCCATCTTCATATGGGCGCTCGCCAAGGAGCGTGGACCGGGGCCTCTTTACGACAACCCAGAAGCCGTGTACGGCGTCGAGCACCTGCACGGGTCGAACTTGGCTTGGACCATGGTGCGACTGATTGTCAGCCATGTCGGCGCCTGGTCTGGAGGGGTACGATCGTTTGCCTATACGTGACTTGCCCTGCCTTCCTCGACTAATTTCTCTGCTTCTTGTTATCAGATTTTGTATCAAAGCGGTGAGGCAATGTCATCCACCTGCTATGTCAAAAGTCTGACGCGTCTTCAGATTTTTCTCGCTACGCCAGAAAGCAAGGAGACCAGATGTGGGGACAGGTCTTCGCCATTCCACTCTGCCTCTTTGGTTCGAACGTGCTCGGTATCTTCGCAACATCCTGCGCGAAAGGGTTCTTCCCGGACGAGAAGCCGCTGTGGTGAGTCGATGCTCGTTTGTACTTCGTCGCTGAATGTTGACGTGCCGTATAGGAAGCTTTACGACCTTCTCGAGGCCATACAACGGCATGGCGGCCCCGGTGCGCGTGCAGCGGTCTTCTTTGCCGCATTCGCATTCTTCTTATCACAGCTCTGCGTCAATGTGAGCGTTGACACCGACTGGGTCCCCCGCGATATTCTGACAGTATATCCAGGTCGTGGCCTGCGGCGTCGTAGGCGGAATGGATTTGGCTGCTTTGTTCCCTCGGTCAGTTATCAATTCCATCCCCTAGCGCTGCCCAGGCTACTCATCCACCTCGCCCAGCTTCATCAACATCCGGCGCGGCTCTGTGGTCATCGCCATCATAGGCATATGCATCAACCCGTGGCGCATCCTGAATGTTTGTCGCCCGCCGTTTGCCCCGTCGTCCTCAATGCTGATTGCGTCTTTCAATACTGACTGCGATATCTGTTTCCATGTCCTTCGCAGACGGCAAACTCCTTCATATCCGCCATCTCCGCCTTCAGCGTCTTTCTAGGGCCCATGTCAGGCATTATGCTGGTATGTCAATACCTCCCTGTCCCTGTCGCAGCGTCGCTGACAAAGAAGCAGGTTGACTACCACCTCCTTCGCGGGAGGCAGCTGAAGCTCTCGCACTTGTTCCTGCCCTCGCAAGCGAGCGACTACTGGTGAGTAGACCCATTCGGCGTATGCCGGCTCTCATCACTAACCCTACTCACCTAGGTTCTGGCACGGTCTGAACTGGCGCGCACCCGTAGCCTGGGTGTTGGTACGTCTGCGTCCTACGCCTCAGAGCCTGAACGAAGCACGTACTGAACATCGTACACAGGGCGTCTTCCCCAGCATGCCCGGCTTCTGCGCGAGCGTCACCCCGAACGCGGTCGTCGTGAGCCAGTCGTGGATGTACGTGTAACTCCTTTCGTCGTCTTCGCTTCCTTCGATCACTACCTTTCTGCCACCTTGTACCGCCAGCGCGCAGTGCACGAGCTGACGCGCATCACCATAGCCGTGTATACTATCTCTCCTGGATCCTCGGTTGCGCGATCAGCGGCTCAGTGCATCTGGCCCTCAGCAACATATGGTCCCCGCCCGGCGTCGGCGAGGTAGATGTCATCGACGTATATGAGACGCATGGGCGCAAGGAAGTAGATGAGGAGGCGACCGGAGGGTCAGAGAAAGATGTGGGCGAGTCAGACGGGATGGGCTATATGTAATGCGCTAGCGTGTACTCAGAGAGGTAGAGGTTGTAATACAGGTTGATTGGGGGAGCATGTTCGATGTACATCTGGGTAGTATGTATTGTGGCGCGCTGTGCTCAACTCGATACGGATCACAATGTTCGTCGGTTGCAACGAAGAGTAGCTTGCCCCATGTACTTTCAAAAGGGGCGTGTACGAATGTCACGCCACAGTTTTAAGCAAGTCTTTGTATCTGTAAGTAGAGTCCGTAGAACAGAACACGCAAGAAAACTTCCCTTTCCCATCAAAACCTCCCCTCTGTCCCGTTCGATCCGCCGCCATGATCACTCGCTATCGCTCTGGTCGGCGAGGAAGGCCATGATACTCCGATGTGCGTTGCGCTGGAGACTTAGTCTGAGTACACGACGAATCAAGCAAGCGCATTCATTGGTGCTCACCCTCGGCGCAGCCTCCTCGTCGCTGACGATTTTCTCGTCGTCGCTGTCCGCCTCCGCCTCCTTGGCCTTCTTCGCCGCGGAGCGCGACGAGCGGCCCGCGACCTTTGCCGCGAATTGTTGCACGTCCTCTGAGAGATAGTCAGCGACGTTGTAGGGTAAACGAGAAGTTACGAGAAACGGAAAGTAGTAAGTTTGGGCAGCGGAGTATGGGCTGGAGATCAGAGACCAGGAGAGGAGCACGTTATGGCAAGGTGAAGAGCCAGTATCCCAACGTCACGTACCCAGCTCCTGCGCCAACTCCCTTTGCTCCTTGATCGCGCGCGCCTGCTCCATGCTGAGGCGGCCCGACATGCCGAGGTCGGCGAGCATCTTGCGCAGGATGCGAATTTGGTCGGAGGGTTTGTCGGCGTCCTTGAAGACCTTGGACCACACTTTGCGCACGCCGCAGGCGACGACGAAGCTCTGGGGATGGTTAGAGGCGCTCGAGACAAGGATATTAGAGATTGCAGATGAACGGGAGAAAGGGAGACGCGCAAGAACGAACGATGCGCAAGCAGATGTTTACTTAGGATTTAAGCAAGCGAAGACGGGAACACACCTTCAGCCTCTTGATAGTTTCCTCGTCCTTGCTCAATTCGCCTGCGGACTTTCGCGGTTTAGAGGCTTTGGTAGCGCCCTTGCCCTTCTCTTTTGTGCTCGACTTGCGTGCGCGTTTTGGAGGCTCATCAATGAGCACAGACATCTCAGAGTCACTCTTCTAGTCGTGGATGAGCTTGTGTAGTGCAGATCCCGAATGCATGCACACATACATCATCGTCCTTGGACGCCTGCTCCTCAGGTTCTTCTGAGTGTTCAGTCTTCGCGGTCTTCGATGGCTTCGCTTCCGTGCCGGCAGTTGACTTCCGCTTCTTCGTGGACTTCGCAGTCTGATTCTCCTTCATGTCACCATTTGCGACAGCCGTCCGACTAGAGGGTGGCGCGGGCTCGATGTCCGAGGAGTCATCTATCGTCTCCTGCCAATACATTTTGAGTATACGGGCTCATAAATAAGCGCACGCACGCACCCTCGACTTGAACTGCTTGCTGCTCTGCTTGCGGACGGCTTTAGAACGGGGTTTTTGCACCTCCTCGTCCGCATCATCGTCGGATAGAGCAGCCTCTTCGGACTTGCGTTTCTTGCCCCTTCCTTTTGTAGTCTGGGATCGGGGTTTGGATGCGGCTTTGGCAGTAAGCGTGAGTGCAGGCTCGACCTCTGGTTTGTCTTCACGCTGTGCAACGGTCAAGATGTTGCCAGCATAAGTTCATATGGGCACGCACAACAGCCTCCTTTACCGCCTTCATAACAGGAGATTTGTACTCTGAATTGTCGATGGCCTTCTCCTCCAGGCCGAATTGCTTCTCGATCTCGCGTCGCACGCTCAAGGGAGTTATCTCGCTGTGCCAGGCGTTAGCATTGTGTCTCTGGCAGTCAAAACCAGGCTTAATGCAGCCTGTCCTCCGCCTTGGCTTTGCGTACGATTTCGCGCGCGGCGGCTGTGAGGTCGTGCAGCGCTGGGAGGTCGGACATGATGATGGTGGCAGTCAACAGACGCGTCGCGTCACGGTGACGTCACGCGTTTAGTTTGTCTTCCTGCGCTCACGCGCGCCGTAAGTACAGTAGGTATGCCTATCGAGGTGGAACGAACAGGCCAGGCGCCAGGTGCTATTTCTTCCAGAGTCTCCGAAGAACGTATAACCCTGAGCACGTTCCTCGCTTCGTACTCGGAGATACATTCGCTGTTTTGACGCACGCGCCGAGCACCGGCACTGGCGAGTATACGGTGGCGGGAGCCGCCACTAACTCGTTATCGCAAACGTTCGACTGGAAGTATCGCTGGCATCTCGGCAGCGATACCACTCGCAGGTCGTTAAATGCCTCAAAGAGGTGCGACTGGTTCCTCTCTCCTTTCCCCCTTCCCGTCATGTCGGATGCCGTGCTCACCCAGATACTCTGTCAGCTCGAGGCGCTTCGTGTAGCGCAGCAAGTCCTGCAGGACAAGGTGGGACACTTTGCTACATCTGTGAATGTGCGACTCACCTTGTATGAAGGTCGACGTGATAAGCAAGGAACCGTTGAGAGTGACCTCCCCCTCATCGCCCCTCTCTCGCAGTAGCAGCGCCAACTCGCCCACAAATGCACCTTTGAGTAGCTCTTTGGCATTTTCGCCGCATACTTCTGGCGATCTCATCGACGTCTCCACTCTCACCGACAAGGAGCGCGAGAAGCGTCTCTATTCTGGACGAGTGCTTGTGACCAGTAAGTTATCATCCAGTCTTCCGTCTCAGCAACCCTACTGACATCAACCAACAGCCTACCCCGACCAGCACGGCATCGCCCCCACGCGTCTTGCTTGGGGCGCCCCCGATGCCACCTCGCGCGGCCCCGTCGTCTGCTCCCGACACCTCACCTCCATCAAGCGCCGCAACGCCCTCGGCGCGCACTCCGGCTCCTACTCGCTTTACCGCGCACTATCCCTCGCCATGGGCGCCCTCTCACCCACGCACAAACCCGACTACACGCACACGCAGCCCCCGGTCGACATCCCCTTCAACCCCGCGTGGGCCGACCCGTCCAAGATTGTTTCCCTCGACCCGTGGGGGCACGTCGTTCCCACGGCGTTTCGCCACGAGGTGGACGCGGGCTTGGACGTGCGGCCCAGCATCGCGGTGACGCGCGCGCATATCAAGCTGGGGGAGCTGGATGAGGCGGTGCGGCGGGGGGATTTGTTGGTGGATGGCAAGATCGTGCTGAAGAGTCGGCCGATGGTGGATGCCAATGGTGCGGAGAGCACGATGGACAGCGGCGTTGAGGTCTGCGTCAGCAAGGCTGCGGTCGAGCCGGTATGGTATCTTCCTGGGGTGGCAGAGCGATTTGGGATGTGCGTATTTGCCTTGTGGGCCACACCGCGTATCTGGTGTGCCACAAATCCACCAGCCAAGATGCTGATACATTTGTAGCTCGGAGCGATTGCTGCGACGTGCGCTCTTTGAAGAGACGGGCGGCATGTATCCCGAGTTGATCACCAGGCCCGATATCAAGGTCTTTTTGCCGCCCATAGGAAACCTTACCGTCTACATTTGTGCGTTTCCTGTATCCCATTCCGCACGTTTCTGTCACCTTGCTTTTTCGCACGCCCTCTCATCATCTTACCTCGCAGTTGGCCCCCCTGAGTACATGTCCGATGAGACGAAGGAGCTTACACTTCGCGTGCATGATGAATGTGAGTCTTGCTCTTATTGCAAAGTCTTCCTTGTATGACTCAGCGTGCTGTGATCCCCTGGTAGTGACCCGACATCACAGGCAACGGCTCAGACGTCTTCGGCTCCGACATATGCACCTGCAAGCCCTACCTAACATACGCCATTGGAGAGTGCATCCGCGGTGCACAGAGAGGTATGATTAAGCCCTCTGATGCGGTCTCCAGTGAGATGATCGATATCTATCCTCAGGCGGCGTCGGCGTCGTTGTCTACTTCCGCAAAGAGGGCCGCGCGCTAGGCGAGGTGACCAAGTACCTCGTGTACAACCTGCGCAAGCGCGGAGGGGACAATGCGGACATATATTTCACGAGCACCGAGCGGATCGCGGGCGTGAAGGATATGCGGTTCCAGGCGCTCATGCCGGACGTGCTGCACTGGCTGGGGATCAAGAAGATTGACCGGATGGTGTCGATGAGTGATATGTGAGTGGTTTTTGAGTGCTGTTTTCGAGTGTCCGTTTCGTCGGTGCTGGCTCGAGGCGCGTCTGGGTGCCAAAAAGCGGTGACGACTGATGGGCAAACTGGCTAAGATAAGAGGACGTGGTGGCTAACACGACCACCAACCAGGAAATACGACGCGATCGTGGGGAGCGGGATTCCCATACGCATGCGCTACGACCTGCCCGACCACCTCATCCCGCCTGACTCTCGAGTGGAGATTGACGCGAAGATTGCTGCTGGGTACTTCAGCTCAGGTAAGAAGATTACCGAGGCGGATTTGGCAAAGACTGTTGGGAGGACGTGGGAAGAGACTGAGCACTAGGTGGAAGGTGGAAGGGCTGTACATACTGCGTTAGTGCGACCTAGACTAGGGAAGCATTGGCCAGGAGCAGAATATATAGAGAACCTTACTGTTGCCTTGTCTGGTTAGTGATGAAAGAACAATGCATTCCATTTCGGTCCAACAATAGGTATTCGGCTCGATGAACCGATGTTCGATCGCTTCAATCGTGCCATGGGGTAGGTCGTCGCGTCCGCCACCATGTCTTTTCCGGATAGCGCTCCTCAACCCAAAGTCGAGTCGCCAGAGTCGAAGCTGCGCGCAAGTCTTGCGTCCTTCGCCTACGAGAGCACGCAGGGGATGCCCTCACCACGACGCTCACCTCGCAAACCCGCCCCGCGGCGATGGGCGGCGAGCGACAGGGTCTCTGACGACGAAAGCGAAGACGAACCATCTCATGCGCCGAAATCCTCATCTAGGAAGCGGAAAGTGAAGGAAGAGGACGAGGTTTCAGCACCTCGGTCGTTGTTGGACTCGCGGTCTCCCTCGAAGTCCCCGCGCAAGCGCGTCAAGAAGGAAGACAGCTCGGGGGTTCCGGCGAGGAAGCAGTCGGCGTCGCCAGTGAAGAAGCAGAAGGGAGGCTATGCGCCGCCAGAGACATATGAGCACCTGTCTCCGCTGCCGGACCACATAAGGGACGAACTGGATGGTGCGCTGCCCGTGTCGTCTTTGTCTGGTCGTGTATGCTGACGTTGGGATGCAGTCCTATTCTGCGGGTTCAAGTACGCGACCTGCTTGTGTGTCTAGTTGTCATCCCATTAATACTTGTTCCCTTCCACAGCCCTGGGGAGATGTCTGCCGAGACCGGGCATCACTTTGGCAACCCTACGAACGGATTTTGGCGAGCGCTCCATGGCTCGGGTGCGTGCTCTTCCTTTCTTGGGAGCCTCTCTGTCCCTCCAGTATTTTTGAGCACGTACTGATGATTGAGTAGGATTAACGACTGCTGAGAATGCGTTACATCCCTCGGAGGATGGCACCATGCCCGAGCGATTCTGTCTAGGCTTGGTACGTGCCGCCCCCACACATAGGTGCTGAACTTAAGGCTCCTCCAGACGAACTTGGTCTCTCGACCGACCAATCAGGTATGCATCTCATCTTTCGGCCTGCCCACGCATGCTGACGCTCTTGTCAGGCGAACGAGCTCTCAATGACCGAGAAGCGTGCCGGCGCGGCAGCAGTCCTGAGCAAGGCTGCGCGCCACCGACCTCGTATCGTGTGTTACGTCGGGAACGAAATCGCAGACATTATGTACGAAGCGGTCATGAAGGTGCGTCCATTACAGGCGAAGTGTCAATAGCCATTCATCCGGTGCTTCTCAGTCACACGTCGTCCCGAGAGACGCCCAGTCCCTGACGAAGCCACCTCCGACGCGTATGGCAAAGCGCAAGGGTGGACCTCCTAGGTACGGCCTCGAGCCATATAAGATCGTTCACGGGAATGGTAAAGGTGGCGCATATTTGCAATCAGATTAGACTTTACTGACAAGATACTTCACTAGCCGTCGACCAGATTCGCGAAACATTGTTCTTCATCATGGGTTCAACATCCGGACGCGTCGCGAACTACAAGGTAAGTCAAGTGCTTCGCTCCGGCGTAGTGGGCCTGAAGGCCTGATCCGTCTTGAGATGGTGGACAAGATATGCGTTTTCAGCGACTTGAAAGCGCGCGTCGACGCGCACAAGGCCGGTCGCCTGGAGACGAGCAACTACTTGGTTGTTGACGCGGCGCGTCTGACTACGGTGTCGCCTCAGCTCCCGACGACATCTGCTCTGTCGGGTTTGCTGTCGATGGCTGTAGACTTCGATCCTTTGCCCGCTAAGGAGGAATTTGCCGCGCCTCAAACACCCTGCGAATTCTAGTCTGAATACAAGGCAGGCGCCGAGGCAGAGGTCAAGTCTAAGGCAGCCATGAACGAGTTCATGGCAGCCAAGGCCGAGGACACTTCAATCAAAATCGAAGTCAAGGCGGAGCAAACGCACGGCGCTCATCCGACAGAACACACATTGGACCCCAAGGGAGAAATGGACCGAGTGTCCTCTCGCGTTCCTGCTGCTGTCAAGCTGTAATTACTAATATCCATTAGTATTGCGAGCTCCTATGCTAATGTAATGGTTTTCCAGAGAGTAAGCTCCCTGAACCTGCGATTGACGATATACCATCCATCACAAGACGGGTTCGTCGCTTCATGCTCGTCTTGCCATTGAGAACAACGTTACAGGAACATATATGGTAGTGGGCTGGATACATATTCGGCTTGTGCAGAGTACATGTTTAGAGTACTGTCACGCTAGCAGTGTACATAGCTAGACATCACGCGGCGGACCACCGTCTACGCATGACTCGGGATCAAAGCCTGCAGATCCTCCAACCCACTTTCGTCCTTTATGGTGTCCAGAACGTTTTCCCAGTGCTCCTTCCAAGCGCGTTCCGGCTCGTCGACCTCCTCCCTTTCCACTTCGCGTCCCCTGATCACTCTCTGGCGAGTGAATTCTCTGCACGCATCAGCTTCGAATACTCCATACAGCAAGTTCTTCATCATGCGACGGTATTCCGGCTTCCAGGACGTAGTACTAGTAGGAGGTTCCGGGCGTTGCATGGCAAAGTCACGTTTCTCCTTGCGACACGCCACATAGCGACCTGTGTTCCAAGCTTTGAGGTCGGGATTCATTCTGGTATCGTCAAGCTTCCTCCCCCCATCGTAACAGTATACCACCCAAACAAGAATCCAGATGAACGACTCGAGATCATGGCGGTAGAGATGTCGAGTTTGGCCCTGTATTGCTGTATCGGTGAGGAGGTCGATAGCCATGAAGGGCACGGTCCCTGTGACTTCGAAACCCGTGTGCGTTTGCGGGCTCGAAGCATCGACGGCGAGATCCCAGTCGTTGAGCACCGCGCAGATCGACCCGTCTGGGCGGATGCGATACATGAGATTGCTCAGGCTGGGATCTTTGTGCTGAACTTTGTTGAGCCAGTTTAGGTAGTGCACTGCGGGTCTGATGTCAGCGATATATTGATGAGCTGCAGAGAGCGACCAACGAACCTTCTTGACACTCGAACCATGCCACAATGAAATCCTTTCCGTCCAGTTCGTGCAGAGGCTTCAAGTGGTCGGTGGTAAGCGCACGCAGGACACGGAACATGGGAACGTCCGAAGACTCGTCGTTTTCAACCAGGCGACGCTTGCGTAGGCTGAGTCCGAGTGCCTCTCGAATGGTCTTCGTGTTGTACTCAGCCCACTCCTTTTTGCCTACAACGCGTGGCATGTGGTCGGTGATCTTTTCGTTGCCGTTGGCGCGTTCAATTGCGCGCTGAATGAGCGTCCCTTCACTCAACCGAGTACTATCGCCCCAAGAGAATTTCGTGACCAGCTTCATGGGCTCCTGAGCCGTGCTCGATAAAGCAACACGAGTCCCCCGGCCCTTGACGCCCAGCGTCCTATGCACGATGGTCCTGACACCGGCGTGCACGGTCACTTTAGCATCGTTGTCGTGGGTGACCATGAAAGTTGAGGGCACGGGAGACACGGAAGGATGATGCGCCGATTGCCCTGCCGGGTCAAGCTCAGGGATGAAACCAAAGTCTTTGAGGTCGAAACGCTGCAAGGCGAAGAGCAGAGCAAAGAAGCGGGGCAGATCCGTGAGGAAATCGACCCCGCCAGTCTGAATCGCGCCTTCGTGGTCATACCACCAGACGTGCACGACAGAATCTATCGAGTTGTTCAGCACCTGTGACGGCTTTGGAATTGTTCAATGTACCTGATATCACCATACAAATCGCATGCGAAACCGCGCAGGCGTGCGAAAGCATCTCGGCTCCATACATGGCGCATTGAACTGCAGGAAGCGGGCGAGGCTTCGGCGGCTCGTTCTCTGAACCAGGAGCAGCTTCTTGGGCCGACTGGCCTGGGCCCAGACTAGAGTTGTCTGAAGCATTCGCATTGCCCTGCTGACCGCACAGGGCAGTAGCTAGCAGGTCCCCTGAAGAATGAAATCAGCTCTGAAGGATACTCGCTGCATCAATAGCACATACCACTTTCAACCGCCATCCTTTGGCGCTTCGCAGACGGTCCAGTGTCAGCTTGGCTCACGATCTTCCGCGGAGCCGAATTCGAGTTCACCTCCATAGGCTCGTAGAGAGCCTGTTGGGCAGTGCTAGTGAACTTAATAGCGCCTTTCAGTTCGCGCCGGTGGACCTTGAACTCCAGAGAAAGGAGAGGATCGGCCCAGCTGTAGTTGTTCACAGGCTGTTTCTGCACGAGCTGGAGCAGTCTCTTGTTATTTTTTGTCCCAAGGCAGCGTGCTGCAGCGCGACGCGAGGTCAGGATAACGTCGGGCTTGCGCCTGGAAATGACCTCGGTGTCGTCGTTTCCGCCTAGATGCTGTCCTTTGATCTCTTTCTCGGCATTTCGAGCGAAGAGAATGTTGAGAGGGCTGGCGTCTTGAAAGTTGTATCCATCGATCTTAAGGTGCTCCAGTTCTTCGAGCGCGTTATTGAAGGTGTCGATGAAGGGGGCGTAACGGTCCTGCTCGCGTTTGACTTCGTTGCAGCTAGGAAAAAAATCAGTGTTAGCTCGTGTCTCAGTAGAACGTGTATGAGGCAACGTACTATTTCTTCAGCCGATCCAGCAGGTTCTTCTTTTGGCAGAGGGGGAGCACTGCCCGGAGAGTGCTTTCAAGGCGCGCAGTTGCCGCGTCGTTGTCTCCTTGACCCGCCGTGTCGATCTTTTGCAGCGCAAACTTCAGAAACTTGTCGATATCGGGACACTTCTCGGACCTGGCGTTGATGTCTTGAGCAATCCATGGCCAAACCAGCTGCACCCTGTGAGGTCGAATTAGGTCAGCGTGAAATTGTGGCGTCAGGCAGAGCTTTGTACGTACTTCGCGTCTGTAAAGCCGCCACTCGCAGTATAGCTCCCGGATCCCATGCTCCTCGGCGTGGTTAGCAGAGCTGTAGCCGCCACGCTTTCGGTCAGCTGTGTTACGGGCGTAGTCGGTCGCTCCTGTGCGTCCTGCGCGCCAGTCTCGCTGAGGCGCCGTTTGTCGGGCATGACGATGTCGATGACAGATGAAGAGTTCGGTGACAGGTGTCAGTGATGACTGTGGATGGTGAAGGGAGGAAGTGAAAGTGAGTGGGGAAAGGCTCAGGCGAGCCTCGAGCTTTTAAAGTGACCGCGAGACGAACAGGTCAGCACGTGGCACTACGACGCTTGGTCCGAGATTCCAAATTGAACAATAGGCTTGTCCCGGCCGCGTCCCGTCGTCCGTGAGCCGCTCAGCGCTTCGCATCCTTTCGAACACACCTTCTCGTACTGTCATCGGCGCCAGCCAGCATTGTGCTATCTGCATTTCCATTGCTCGCGGGTACGGTAAGCCGGAGCTGCACGGCAGAAATCGCGTTTGACCGACCGTGATGGCAAGATCAAGGGATCGAATCCGCGTGCGCGCCGACTTTTGAAAGTACTTTCCTTGGCTTTTTCTGGCCAGGACAGCCCCAAGTGCCCTCCCTGCAGCCCCTAATTGACGGTAAAAGGTTGAAATTCGCTGAGATAGGCTCAGAAACGTCGAATCCGAGGTCGAAGGAATCTCGGCAAACGCCGAGACGACGTCGGCTTGCTGATCTCTGAGGAAGGTGTTTCCCACGGTAGCAATCCTGCCTTGTTGGACACGCGAAGTGGTCTCTTCTTAGCATAGGACATCCTTGAGGGCACTAGTATCTGTCTGAATCACTTATTGAAGAGCTTGAGCTACAATGTATAGCAGTAAGGCCTCGGATGGGTCTACATGGTAGATTGAAGTCGATATCTATTTAGAGCCGTCTCTGTAGCCCAGATACAAGCATTAATGCGTGCTAGTCCCGTAAGTAAAGTCAAAAGTTATGAGAAGTGCGCAGCCACACGCGCCTCTGCAAAAGTATGCTTCTCGTGGTTGCGACTAACTATAGTAACTTCAACATCGTATCGCGTGACTTATCGGCATCCGCCGCAGGGCACGCTGTTTCGGCACTTGCCGAGACCTCTTCCGACCTCGGATTCGATGTTTCTGAGCCTATCTCAGCGAATTTCAACCTTTTACCGTCAATTAGGGGCTGCAGGGAGGGCACTTGGGGCTGTCCTGGCCAGAAAAAGCCAAGGAAAGTACTTTCAAAAGTCGGCGCGCACGCGGATTCGATCCCTTGATCTTGCCATCACGGCCGGTCAAACGCGATTTCTGCCGTGCAGCTCCGGCTTACCGTATCGCGGGTGATCTACCCAGCGCCTCATTCTCACGTCTATTGTTTGCCAGGTGTTCGGAGACAGAAGAGCCGACAATCGCTCGCAGCTAGGATGCTTTTACCTTCCGACTCTCAGGCTCTCGTTCGTTCATCACCTCAAAAACCGCGGTTATCATTGTCTCTTATTGTTCTACGTCTGCTTCATCCTTTTTACGCTTCCGATTAGCAGCGCCCCACTGCTTCAACAGATTGCCAAAGAAGAGAAGATATTCGTTGGATATTGCCCAGCTATCGTTCTCGCCCTTGAATAACTCGTCACTCCCATAATCCACGTCCTATGTCAAGATTCTGTCCATGACTAGGCGCTTTTGGCCCAGCCTCGGTCCAAATTATCGACTCAAGGCGACCTTCGCAGCGCATGTGCGTCTACCATTCCATCCCCCCGGCCTTTGTTAGTCCATCGCGTCCAGTCAGCTATTTCCCATGTTGATTTATCTCTGCTCACACTTACGCACGGCTCAAGACAGCGCCTCATCCCCGGGCTTATTGTTTGACGGGTGCTCGCAGTTTGGTGGGAAGCAATGACGTCCCCAGAACCCCGAATATTGCCTCCGGCTGGTATAACTCCCCTATTGTTCGACTATCGATATTGGAAAGTTCACCGGCCGGGACCCTAGCGTGGCGCTGCACTGCAAAGACTGTTGTTCTCCTACGGGCAATCGACCCGCATTGTTTTGCGAGGTCCCAACTCTCGCAGATTGTAACCTATTGTAACGCAGAGCTCCATAAGTCACAATCAATCCCATCAGCTGTTCTCCAGCGCTCGCAAACCGGAAAGAGCGGCGACACACATTGACCCGAATTTTGCCTATGCATTGCATCATTCGGTACTTGCAAGTTCTCAACTTTACATAGACTGCCATATCTCCCTATCGCGGCGCTGCTTTATTCTGGCCTATTGTGCACCAGCTGGTGATTTCCCCCTTGTGGTACTACGTCAACGTACGCACACTCGATCGAATGTAGCGCCTCATTCTCAGGACAGGCTACCTGACCTCCGAGCGCCCGCAAATCAGAAAGAAGCGGCTCGCTACTGTACACTCACAAGGCACAGAGCCGCCGCCGAGCTTCCCTCCCATTCTTCCGATTTTTTTGTGGATGCGTTAGATAGTCCGTGCGCGTGATCCCTTTACATATTTAAGCAGGCCTCATCGGCGAGCTACTTACAGGGATCGTTGGACCCGCACGTTTGGCCGAGGGAACGAGACCTCGGCATGAAGATCGAGAGAGAACATAAACCATAGACCATAGACCTAAGACAATAGAACGAGAACCAGACTCTGCCACAAGTTGACAACGAGGGAATGCTTGACGCACGCAGTGTGGTGCTCCAGGAAATGCAATAGTTCCCGGTGAGCCGTCGGCGAGCTCGAACTTTGCCCATGGGCCATCACTAAGTCAGTCAGCACACAAAGCCAAACAGTGAATAAATAAAAACCCTCGTTCGGCCTCAACGGCAAGCTTCCGAAAGCGCTTTGACATCTAAATGGGTGGATTCGACGACTCCTTCGTGCAGTGACCGGCAGTGCATCTCTTGGCCTGCCGAGATGTGTCTGAGCGGACGTCGAGTCAAATTTGTGGCCATCTGGCGAGTTTGGAGGCGCGGGATTGTTTACTTGCTTGAGCTCGTGCCCTTTCCCCTCCTTACCCTCAGCAGTCTTGCATGCGCTTCGCTACTGGACTTGCACGTCTCGGTTCGAGAATAACCTGTCTTTTCTTGTAAGAGACGGGCCTTGTTTCGACGATAATTCACCGAAGGAACGCGCGCAGTGTTCAAGCTAGCTTCGTACGTCAAAACCGTCCGCGCTTGAAACCCGAAGAAAGCTTGCCAGCAATGAAGGCTACAATGTTGTTTGTTGATGATGATACCGAACGTGCGCGAGTGACGTGTTCCCAGCGCGTTCCCCGGCGTGTTCCTCCAATTCGGATAAGCATGCTCCTCCGCCATGAACATCGGCAGACATCGGCCCAAACAGTTTCGAAGCCCTCCCCACTACGTGTGATTACCCCAAAGCATCATCCTCCCGAGGCCAACCCCAGCACGAACTCCCAATCTGGATCACCCTTGGGCTTTGTAGACCGCGCGATAGCGTCGCGCACGCTCCCCCAAAGCGCGCCCCAGAAAGCACGAGGTTCGTCAGGCTCCTCGGGCAATACGTTTCCTTCGGATGCTGCCGAATCTAGTTTACGGGAACGTTTAAGCGCCGCCTGTTATTCCATTCGATTGCAGAACCGCTGTGTTTGAAGAGTGTGCAAGCCGACCAGGAGGAGCAATGCGAGTATGTGTCCCTGCGTCCACGTCTCGCAACGGATTTGCTCTGAGAACTCGTAGAGAAGATCGTGCTTGGCAATCCTGCACGCGTGAGGGTTGGCGGCAACCCAGGTGGTGGTCCACCAGCGGATGGGATCGGGACGAAGTACAGAGACCCATTCCCGCATGTAGGTAGGTAAGGGCTCGCGACGAGTGCCGTCCTCGTAGCAACACACCATCCAGACGAGGACCCAGACGAGGGCTTCGAGGTCGTGGCGGTAGAGGTGGTGGATCTCGTTGCGCTGTCCACTGTCTTTGAGGAGGTCGATGGCTGCGAAGGGGATGGGGTGCAAGGGGCGTGTGAAGTGGATGGAGGCGGAACGTGTTGGGGGTGTGGATGCTGCAAGGGATTCGGGCGTGCCGGGTGGTCTTCGGGAATTGGAAGGAGGCGGCGAAAGGTTAACATCACTAAGGACGTCGGTTTCGGCGAGATCCCAGTCGTTCAGCATTGTCAGAAAAAGCCGAGGGCTTTTTGGAAGAAGAGCATGTAACGGTTCGGCCGTGTGTTCGCGGGTGAGGGGAAGCTACGGAAGACGGTGAAGCTAGAGAAGACGGTGACGACAGGGAAGAAGGTGATGGTCAGAAGGAGGATGTGTACGACTGGTGACCGATATCCACATACCCTTCAATGGTCCTTGTGCGCTTGCGACGGCGTCTCGGCGAGCGACGAGACTCGTTGAATACGGCCTGCGCCAATGCCACGATGAATGAGGCTACGGCGTGATTGTACGATGTTTATACTGAACGCGCGCGAGCGGCGTGTTCCCAGCGTGTTCCCAGCATGCTCCTGCCTGTTCGTGTGCTCCTCCTGTTCAGATGAGATCGCAAGATAGTGCCAGTAATTACGTACTTATTTTTTCTCCTGTCAAAAACGGTCTTGCGTTACTCGCCGTCCAGCCCCCCTCGCGTCACTCGTTTAGCCACCTGCATGCCTTCCGTCCAGATCCCTGGGTACCAAGCATCCCGCGCCCCAGTGCTCAATCGCCCAACCTCCTGCGCATGTCGTCTGTCTGGCCCCCAACTTGCATGTGTCTCTCGTCCTACCCCCTGCGCATCACTCCAAGGCGTCCTCCATTCCCGAGATCTGTCCCAGCACGAACTCCATATCTGTATCCCCCGTCACGATGTCCTTTGTATATTCCTCAATCACGTCCCGCACGCTCACCCAAAGTGCCCTCCAACACGCCAGCGGCTCGTCAGGCTCCTCGGGCTCCTCACGCGATATGATCCTCAAGTACAGTTCATGGAACTTTTTTTGCGCCATCAGCTGGCGAAAGTCAGCATCAATGCGACCGAGTCTTCGATCGGTTTGTCGCTGGTACTGAAGCCAGGACATGTTATCCAGGAGCAGTATAGCGAGTTTGTGTCCCGGCGTCCACGTCTCGTGAGGGACTTGCTCTGGGAACGTGCGGATAAAGTCGTCCTTAGCAAGACTGCAACTGTGAGGGTCGGCGTCGACCCATGTTTCATTCAACCGGCGTATGCGATCTGGACGGCGCACAGAGACCCATTTTCGCATGTAGGGAGGTAGTGGCTGGCGCCGCATGCCGTTTTCGTAGCAGCACACTGTCCAGGTGAGGACCCAGACGAGGGCTTCGAGGTCGTAGCGGTAGAGGTGGCGGACCTTGCCGCCGCGGCCGCGATCAACGGCATCGAGGAGGTCGATGGAGGCAAAGGGGATGGTGTGCAAGGGCCGCGTGACGAGAGGGGAGTGTGGTGGGGAGATGGTAGGGGTGAAGGCGCTGGAAGGAGGCGAGGGAGTATCAGGATACGCATCGGTGTCGGCGAGGTCCCAGTCGTTCAGCACCGCGCACAAGATGGCCTGCATGGTCAGTGTCAGTGTCAACGTGTGCAGTGCGCATGTTCATGGTGCGGATGGGGTGAGGGGTCGGCGCAACAAGGTCGGCGTACGGTAAGCCGGAGCTGCACGGCAGAAATCGCGTTTGACCGACCGTGATGGCAAGATCAAGGGATCGAATCCGCGTGCGCGCCGACTTTTGAAAGTACTTTCCTTGGCTTTTTCTGGCCAGGACAGCCCCAAGTGCCCTCCCTGCAGCCCCTAATTGACGGTAAAAGGTTGAAATTCGCTGAGATAGGCTCAGAAACGTCGAATCCGAGGTCGAAGGAATCTCGGCAAACGCCGAGACGACGTCGGCTTGCTGATCTCTGAGGAAGGTGTTTCCCACGGTAGCAATCCTGCCTTGTTGGACACGCGAAGTGGTCTCTTCTTAGCATAGGACATCCTTGAGGGCACTAGTATCTGTCTGAATCACTTATTGAAGAGCTTGAGCTACAATGTATAGCAGTAAGGCCTCGGATGGGTCTACATGGTAGATTGAAGTCGATATCTATTTAGAGCCGTCTCTGTAGCCCAGATACAAGCATTAATGCGTGCTAGTCCCGTAAGTAAAGTCAAAAGTTATGAGAAGTGCGCAGCCACACGCGCCTCTGCAAAAGTATGCTTCTCGTGGTTGCGACTAACTATAGTAACTTCAACATCGTATCGCGTGACTTATCGGCATCCGCCGCAGGGCACGCTGTTTCGGCACTTGCCGAGACCTCTTCCGACCTCGGATTCGATGTTTCTGAGCCTATCTCAGCGAATTTCAACCTTTTACCGTCAATTAGGGGCTGCAGGGAGGGCACTTGGGGCTGTCCTGGCCAGAAAAAGCCAAGGAAAGTACTTTCAAAAGTCGGCGCGCACGCGGATTCGATCCCTTGATCTTGCCATCACGGCCGGTCAAACGCGATTTCTGCCGTGCAGCTCCGGCTTACCGTAGTCGGCGGGTCGCCCAGATCTTCCGGAATCCGGACCGACGTTCAATTGATTGCATCGCGTGGCACTGGCAAATGAATCTGACTGACCAGGAAAGCCTACTACATAGTACTACGTACACCGCCGTTTTTTTTTCACCCTGGCTGCACTTCATTCTCAGATGGTGTATGTATGTCATTCTTCAGACACGCTGGAACAAAAAACTCGAAACAATCAGCGGTGAGCAATTGATCACAGAGCGCCGACGTGCACATTTTGTGGCTCATGGCAGAGTTGGGCGCCTCCTCAGTACTGCTGCCCCAGAGGTCGTGTGTAGAGCATTCCTTAGCCTATCACGATGTGCCTCGCCCATGTTACGGGGGCCCCGTATGATTCGCGGCTATCTAGCGAGTTTGAAGGCGCAGGACTCCCCAGAACTATCGTGAACATCCCACTGATTTGTGTAAAGTCACAAAAAACAAACAAACTGGTATTGGATACGTACTACGTCGTACTCAGATAGCACGAAGCAAGCGGACTGTATTGAGGCACAGTTGAGGGTCTTGAAGACCAGGATCCACATGCTTCTTCATCCTGTGCTTGACTGTCGAGGACGTGACGCCCCGGACGGCATTGGACGAGGGCCGCGCGGATAAGAGTAAGGTGTCAATGGGTGAACAGGTAGCGAGGCCGAAACCGAGATGCGCGGAGCCGGGGTGCCTCTGCTGACCACGGCGAGAGGGTCTGCGCCAGCATGTCGAGATCGACTCCGCAGCTGCGAGAGCTCAGAGTTTGCTTGGTCATACTGGGCCACCGCGCCGTTCGCGCGCGCGAGCGCAGACCGTAGGTCATCTCTCTCTGCTTCCAGCCGGTCTTTATCTGCTTGCAGGGCGGAGATTGTGGCGAGCACTGCGTCGTCGCGAGCGGAGCCGTCGTTGCTCGTGCGTTCGTGGCGGAGTCTTCTGTGACTGGCAGCCAGCAACTCGTAATCTAACGTTACCTTCATATTTTCCCGGTGTAACTCGTTGATCTGGTCGTCCGCCCGCCCGAGCTCGTCTCGCAGCCGCCGGTTCTCATCGAGTGCAGCATTTCTGGCCTCTTCTAGCCGTGATTTCTCGTTCCGAAGCCGTGAGTTCACGTTCTGGAGCTCGATGAGCGCACCCTCTAGACCAATTTTTCGACGGCGCAGTCCTTCCCTGTCGCGTTCCAGATCCTCGATCTGGTCGAGCAAATGCATATTTTCCGAGTTCAACTGCGCGTTGAGGTCGTTCATCCGTGCGTTCGCATCGCGCGGTCGCGAAATTTGGCGTATCAGCTCTAGCACAACGCCCCTATGAACATAGTCCGCGACAGGGGATAACGAAAGACCGGCCACCAAGGTGGTGTCGCTCTCAGCACTGCCAGATTCGCTCAGGTCGATGCTGGGGGCGCCTTGGGTGTTTGTGGCGTCTTGTCCTGCAGACTCTGAATTCTCCTGCGCGGTATCGTCTGCACCCTGCAGCACGACACGCACGTCGATGTATATACGCGTAGCACTGCCCGCTGGGTGTACACTGCGACAGATCCCGCATTCTTGGTGGGTGGCGTTGATGGCGAGGTTTGGACGGCAGGTGGGGCAATAACCGTGGCCTGAGGACATTGTCAGCGTCGACGTCCTCGCGCGAGCCGTGTGCTCCTAGTCTTGAGAATCGCTCGAGAAAAGTTGACGCACCGCAGGGGAAGAACTCGATTAGCGTCAGCAAGTGGTAGTCGAGACAGACGGCACAGTAAGCAACGATGATCTTGATCATGGCTCCTGCCGGGCAACGCTAAGGAAGATTAGGGCAACGCGCGGCAATGGTGGCGGGTTATAGGAGCTATCGGGAATCAAACCGGTGAACTTTGGGCCCATTGTTCGCTGCCCGCCATTGTTCAGAGGACATTGAGGCGTGACAGAATTTGGGAGAAGCACCTTGATGTGGCGCAAGGAACAGCCTTGAAAGGCGCAGGATGGATCTAGGTCAGTGTGCATTGGCTAAGCAGATGATGATTAACGACGTCCGAAGGCCAGAGCTTGCAGGTGAGCCAGCCCGCTTTCTTCGTTGACGATATCGCGGATGATCATCAGATGCTCTTGGCAAGGGTGCTCTGGATGGTCAACCTCCTCCTTCGCCTGTTCGCGTCCCCTTTTGTTCTCTGGCGAGAGAGGGCTCTGAGCGCGTCAGCCTCATATACTTTGTACAACAAGTCCTCTATGAGGCGACGGTGCTCCGACGCCCAGGATGAAGAGGGAGGTCCGGGGCGGTCAGCGGCGAAGTCGCGTTTCTCTATGCGGCACGCCGCATAAGAACCTGTACACCAAGCTTTGAGGCTGGGATTTATGCTGGTGTGGTCAAGCTTCCTCTCGTCGTCGTAGCAGAATACGACCCAGACAAGGACCCAGATGAAGGCCTCGAGGTCGTGGCGGTAGAGGTGCTGGACTTTACAGGTGCGCGCGTTCGTTGAGGAGGTCGATGGCGGCGAAGGGGATGTTGTGCAAGGGTCGTGTGAGGGAACTGGCAGCGGAGTCACGAGCGATGTCCCAGTCGTTGAGCATTGCTATGGAGGGGGGTAACGCGAGCAGCGAGGATGACGGCAGGAGACAAGTCACTGATCGGGGACGCGTCGCGATCGAACGGGCATCAAGCGGGCGGTCATGAGCAACTCGGAGCACATCGAGCTCACCGACCACAACCAGGCGTACGACCTGAATGCGCCGTACACGCAGCCGCTGCCGCCCTCCCCCGCCGTGCACGCGTCGCGGCCGGCGTCCCCGCCCGCGTTCGCCGTGCGCCCGGCATGGCGGCGAACGATCTACCTGCTGCTCGAGGTCCCGACGTCGTCCCCCGCCGCGTTTCTCATGCACGTGTTCATCACCGCCCTCATCGTCTTCTCCGCCCTCGTCACCGTGCTTGAGACTGTCCCCGCCTTCCACTCCGTCGGCCCCGCCGTCTGGTTCGGGCTCGAGAGCGCGCTGGTCGCGCTCTTCACCGCAGAATACGTCGCGCGCTGCGTTGCACATAGCACCACCTGGCGCGGTCTGATGAAGTGGCTGTTCTGTGAGTCGACCGTGTACCGCGTCCATCTGCATGCTCACCATCCTTACTCCCAGCCTTCTTCGCCATCCTCGACGCCCTCGCCGTCTTCCCCTACTACATCGAGATCGCCCTCCAGCAGGACACCTCCATCCTCTTCCGCTTCTCCATCCTCCGCATGTTCAGACTCCTGCGCGTCTTCAAGCCCTTCCGCTACAACTCCGTCGTCCTCTTGACTATCGAGGTAATGTACCTCAGCGTCCGCCGCAGCCAGCACGCCCTGCTAGCCATCGCCTTCTTCGTCGTCATGGTCCTCACCGTGTTCAGTACGTTGTTGTGAGTATATGCGTGCCAATCCCAGTTCCTCTCGACGCTGACCCTCACCCCTCAGATACTTCGCCGAACGCGGCGTCTGGGATCCCATCCTCGAAACCTTCGTGAATACAGATGGCGATCCGAGTCAGTTTGCGGTGAGTGCTTTGCTCCGATGTGTATGTTCTTGTCGAGGGGAGGGAACCATTATGCTTCGGTCAGTTGGCGTCGGCCTTTTCCCCCTTTCCACCCCATGCCTCTAATAACCCATCGAATCGATCAATCTACCCAACCTCCCGAACCTCACTAACGCATACATGCACCTAGTCCATCCCCGCCGCCGCCTGGTTCGTCATTGTCAGTGCGTAGTCTGTCTCTTTTGTTTCTCTCTCACCTGCTGACTTGTGCTTTCTCCTTCCTGTCTCGTGCTCTCTCCTTCCTTTCCTGACTCGTGTTCTCTTTCTCCCGCTCACTCCTCCCGATGTCCCCTCCTCCCAACGCTTGCCCACAACCACAAAAACATACAACCAGCCATAACCACCGTCGGCTACGGCGAGATCACGCCGCGCTCCTTCCTGGGCCGCCTCGTGACGCTGCCGCTGCTGGTGTTTGGGTGAGTGCTAGTCTGGGACCTGCGGCTCTTCGTGTCTGGTTTAGCCCACGCGCTCAGTTGCATACTCACTCACTCACTCGCATTCTCCTCCACTCCTCGCATTCTCCTCCACTCCTCGCATTCTCCTCCACTCCTCGCATTCTCCTCCTCTCATACGCACTCTCACTCTCCTCACACCACTCTCTTTGCACCCACCCATTTCTCCTGCCCTCCTCTACTCCTCGCACCCAACCACCCACCGACTCGCCCTCTCCTCTCACCGTCTCCTCTCACTCACACACCTCTCACGCACCCACTTCTCCCACCTCGCCCTCACTCACTCTCCCTCACTCTCTCTCCACCAACTAACACCACCCTCTCTCCCAACAAACCGAAACACTAACTTCACCCACCCTCCACAGCCTCCTCCTCATCGCGCTCCCCTCCTTCGTCCTCGGGCGCGAGTTCAGCCTCGTGTGGGAGCGGATGGCGGGCCGGGAGGGGTTTTTGAATGGGCGGGAGGGGTTTGGGGAGGGGCGGGATGGGGTGAGTGGTTTGTGCTTTTGTTCCTCCGTCCGTCTGTATCACGTCTTCCCTCGATTGACCACCATTCCCTTTCGCCTGCCCAACATTCCCTCAACTGATCATCCTATCTGCGACTCCCATCCTCTCTCTGATTACGATCATCTCTCCACCCCATCCCATCCCCTCGACTGTCCCATTCCCTCGACTGTCCCATCCCCTCTCCTCTCTTCTATATCCTCTTACCTCTACATCCTCACCTCACACCTCACCTCATTTGTCCTCTCTTCTACTACACCCACGTCAACTAACCCTGCCCCACCCAGCCCCACGAGCACTACAACCCGCACGACCATTACGGCCCCCACGACCACTACGATCCGCTCGACTCGCCCGCAGAGCCCTTGTTCGGGCATTCGTTTACCAGGCGGGGAGACGCGTTTGGGGGACGTGGGGATGATTATATGAACTCACAGGACGACTCACGGCAACGGGACGACGCGCGCCAACGGGACGACGTGATTGATACCCTGCTTGGGCGGACGCGGGCGGACAACGGCACACTGCGACCACCAGAGCGGTCAGCTGGGAGAGGAGGAGGGAGAGAGAAGAGAGAAGGTGATGGGTACGTGTCGACTTATATTTCTTTCATATCTTATATGCTGTTCCTTCCATATCCTGCCGTTCATACTTTCTCAGCGCCAGTACCTCCCTTCCTTTCCTTGCCTGTCCTCTTCGTATATCTCCCTCGACTGATGCATTTCCTACCCTCGACTGACGCATCTTCCACCCTCGACTGACACGTTTTCGACCCTCGACTGATACGTTCCCTACCCTGGACTGATACGTTCTCTACCCTGGACTGATACGTTCTCTGCCCTCGACTGCTACGTTCCCTACCCTCGACTGATACGTTCCCTACCCTGGACTGACACATCTCCCACCAGCGCCACCCTCGCCCACCTCGCCACGCAGGTCGGCGAGCTCAGGGGGGTCGTGGAGCGGCAGACGCGGTTGCTGGAGCGGTTGTTGGAGGATAGACAGCTGTTGGAGGATAGACAGCTGTGGGAGGACCGGGAGACGGGGAAGGGGAAGGAGCGGGCTGGGAGTGCGGAGTGAGGACATGACCCTCAGGTTAGAGTAAGAGAGGACCGGCGGATTCTGGGCAGAGAAATTACGGGCAGGGGAATCGTGGACAGGGGACATCGAGGACAGCGGAGACCGTGGACAGGGAGCTGCACGAGAGGACGGCGTTTCCAGATTAGACGGCGTTTCCAGCTTAGAACCAAGCATTTTATACCCAACCCCGCACATGCATCAGATATCATAGAAGTGTACTTGTACGCGCCGCTTCTTTGAGGTGGGAGTCAGGCGCAATTGAGAAATCGGAGTCAGGCGCGATAGAGGGATACGTACCGTTGAAGCCTGAAATTCCTGCGCGGACACATGCATGGAAAAGATGGGAAAAAAACCTCTGGATGGACAGACAGACAACTTCGGAACCGTGAAATCAGCGACGTGGATCTGAGTAGGTACTAGTAAAGAGAGGCGGACATGTAGTTCAGCTAATGATCCAGTACTGTATACATGCACGGCGATGCATGGTAGGGAATGGAAGGAGTGTGGGGAGCAGTGGTGCGTAAAGTACAAGACAGCCGGGACAAAAAGGACTGAGTGAGCCTGCTTAAGTTGAGGGCAGCGCAGAAATTCATTGTGAGGGCGATGCAGGAGTGGATCATGGGACTCGCGCGTGAGTTCATCGTGAGAGTGGGGTAGAGAGGGTCGCGAGGGCAGCGTGAGAGGGTCGTGAGGGCAGCGTGAGAGGGTCTTGAGGGCAACATGAGAGTGTATCGCGAGAGCGTACGAGGTGGTGGCGGGGAGGCGAGGTATCGGCGAAGAGGTTCTTGTCAGTAAGTAGCTTGATCTCGAGAAGCAGTTTGGGCGGAGAAGCAGCAAATTCAAGTCGGATAAGCTGTTTTTGCGTCCTAGAACCGTTGAGATGGACCCTCAGAGTGTCCAGCGTCACGTCCGCGACGGGATATATCGGGTAGGACGTGGGCAGTGTCCGGTGGGACGCCGCGGACGGCATCCAGTTCGGTACGAGACGCGCGTAGCTCAGTGCGGGCCATGCCAAGCTCTGCGCGGACAGAGTCGCGTTCAGCGAGGGCAGAGTCACGTTCAGCGAGGGCAGCTTGAAGTTCGATGCGGACACGGTCGCGTTGTTTGAGAGCGGCGTCACGTTCCGATGTGACGAGAGCGTACGCGTGAGGGCTGTCCGATTCCGACCTTGAAGAGCGAGCGTTCCATTGCATACCACTGAAGGGCACGAAATTTTTGCGCTTCGACGCGGCGGGGTGGCATTTCTCGCACGTTTTGCGCTCGGCGTACACCATGTTCCGCTCAGCGCACGCTATGTCCAGCTGGATGCAGACAGATTCGCGCTCGTCGACGGCGGCGTCGCGATCGCGAATAGCAGCGTCGCGATCGCGAACAGCAGCGTCGCGCTCCCCGATTGCAGTTTCGCGGTCGTGCATGGCAGCCTCGAGCGCGCGAAAAGCAGCGTCTCGTTCGGAGCGCGCCGCTTCGCGGACATATATGTTGGACTCGCGCTCGGTGATGACAGTGTCCCGTTCTGCTCGGGCGATGTCACGCTCTTGGCGCGCGAGCTGTAGCTCTGCGTTCGTAAGATTCCGCGCTGTCTTCTCGGCGTCGAGCTCGGCTTGAATGCGCTCCAGTTGCTGACGCATGCGGCGGACGCTGTCGTCCCTGTCGACGGACTGTTCATCGGCGCGTCGTACGCGTCGTATGTCGATGAACACCCTCGGGAAGAGTACCGATGTCTGCGTATTGCGGCAGTTGGGACATGTCATGCTGCCTCGCGCGCTTGAAGGACAAGCGTTGATGCAAGAGCTGCAAAACGTGTGACCTGGAAATTCGAAAGCCGTCAGCAGGAGTCAATGTGGATGTAGGGACAACGTAGAGGTTATCGGTAGCAGACCGTGGTTACGCCTCGTCGAACGGGTCGACAGTGTCAGGCGAGCAGCGACGCTGTGACTCGAGACGGCAGGCTAACATAGAAGCATGACCTCACAGACGCACTCACCACAGTGCAGGACACGGATATCTGCGAGGGAGCGGTCCTCGAGGCAAATAGGACAATGGACTCGGAGGGCTGGCATGTGTTGTAAGGCGAAAAGCCGAGCTCAAGAGAACAAATAATTGAGAGTAGGGAGGGGCGAATTCACGCCGATCACTGCCATGCTGAGGGTTTATATACACACTCAGGCACCGGTGATCAGCCAGCGATTATGCACAGGCGTGTTCATGGACGGTTTATGGCTTTTTGTTGACCGTTTGTGACAAGTCTGGTGACCGCCTGCGGCTTGTGACATGTTTATGACCAGCTTGTCACAAGTTCGTCCACGCAGCGGGATCGCCATTTTCTAACCGACCACCTCCTTCCGGTCACCCTGGCAGAACAAAGGACACTACTTATTATCAAGAACACCTCTATGTAATGGTATGTTCCCCTCGAGTTTCGCCGATACAAACCAGGAGAGAGTTCCACTGAAATGAGGCCAATGCACTCTGACCGATATTCTCGACGAATACACAGCGATCACAAGTGGCCCTTGCAGCTTTACCTGGACCCCTCTATATGGATAAGTTATGGGCCGCGTGGAGGGGCCCTCGCAGAATAGACCGGTGCCGTCGCAGGATAGACTGGGCTGGTCTGACTCCTGCCAGCGCGAGGGGCTCCAGCATGCGCAGGCGACAGAGCAGCGCAATTCGCACTCGAGGAGGTGCCGTGTGACATGCTGTAGGTCTTGCCGCGGTCGTACCTACTAAGAGGATGGCGGGTGTCAAAGGCGGGATGGATGGCGAGGCATGCCTGCGCGTCGCCGAGCTGGCGCCGTACTTTATCGAGCTCGTAGTCAAGCTTCGCGCACGAGACCTTCTCTTGTTCAAGAGCAGTGCGCATGCGCTTGAACGCCTCGATAGCGGTGTCGCGCTCGGCTAGGGCCGTTTTCCGGTCCTTCAGGGCGCGCTCTACCCTGTGGTCACAGATCTTGCCCTTGATGAGTGGTAGGAAACCGCCGGCTGATTGCAAGTGTCGGTCGCTCTCAGAACCGTGCCCTTCATTTGGAGACTCCCCGGGCATCTTGATATCGACGTACATGGGCCTCCCGGAAAGCGGATCGTGCGGCTGGCGGCACAGCGGACATTCCTGTTTGAACTCGTCATTGAGGGAGACTCGGGCAGCACACTCTCTTCCAAGCGTGTGGTCTGATAATGTGGGCGTCAGTGCTGTCCATGGTTGTGGTACGAGGGGTGGCGGACGTCGTCGCAGAGACCAAAGAGAGCGAAGGCTGACGTACTGCAGGGGAGGATACACATATCCTCAATGGGGTGGCCTACGAGGCAGATACAGCAATGAGCGGAAGCCATGAAGTGTGCCGGTCAATGCCATAACCCTCGCTTTTTAAGTCAGGCCGGCAATCAACCGGTCACTTTCGCGATGGTCATTGTTCGACCGTGGGAATAATGCCCAGTTCGTTGAGTGATGATGTGTTTGGCCATATTTACCCGCTTCTTGACATGAACGTCCAAAGCTTTCCGACCGTCGACTCTCGTCTGCCGCTTCCTCCAGATCCCGTCTATGTCTATCATCCAGTAAAAACACTTGTTCCCTTTCTAGTCTTTCCCAAGTACGATCAGACAGCCGACGGTGTTTACGGCGTCAACGCGTCAACCACCGCGTCGTCCTCGACGCTTGCTGCATCGTCGCGCAGAACATGCCTGGATTTCTTTCGACGACCCCCAAGCCAGCGCAACGCGTAGACCCAGGCACCGACATCCTCCTCGGTACCGCCTACTCTTACTTCGTCAACTCAGATAAGGAGAACGATAGTCAGGACTGTCCTCTCGTGTTCAGTTTTCGTTCTTGGCAATGGCCGGGTACGATCCCTGATCACTGGTCTCGAGCCCTAGTATGTGACAGCGTCAGCCAATTTCCACTAGAAACGGCCAGCGACAGCGATATGTCCAAAATTGTCAGGAGGGATGATGGCGTATGCATAATCACCAATTATATAGGGTCCAGTGCGTTGCTCCTCTATGTTCCCGTGTATGCTCATTCCCCGTCTTAAGCGAGCGCGTGTGAGAACGCTCACCTGGTACCCAAGGCTGAGACGGACTGGTTCAACGCCAACCACATGAAACAGTACAACCAGGATCGCGACTGATACACATCGCAGGACCCAGCCAATGGTGTCTGCCTCCGATCCGATATCCGCAACTGCTTGGATCGAAAAGCGGTCGTGTTCGTGCCATCGTGCGACCGGACGTGCTTCGTTGCCTATCTCATCTCTAAAAACCAACTGGACCTACCCAGCTATTTCCACAGAGCGCGCATCAACCTTTAGGACCGCGTAGCTCTCGAATTCCTCTACGCTCGCTTTGCATACAATGTGTTTGGACAAATCCCGCTATTCCTGCGCCAACGTTCAGACAGCACCAGCGCCAGCGTCATGCACAGACCTTCACATTCAGGCAAGTTATATATGCGGGAAGGTGGCATCCTGTCTGACGACACATTCTTCAGAGGAAGGCATCGAGGATGAAAACGCGTATGATGCTGAGGTGTTGAGAATAGAGGCTTTGAAGGAGGACTGGTTTCAGAAGCACCCTCAGATAGTACGGCAGCCGTCGGCGCACGACGAGCAGTCTATCGATGTCAGCATGGCCCATACTGCGAATGTGCCCGTCCAGGATGGAGGGGCGACTGTGTAGCTGGCGTTGTCTTTTTGCGTTCGACCTCGTCGTGTGCGCGGACGCCAGCGATGGCCGCAAGCGCCCATTTTCTGCGGAAAGCGCGCGACCAATCACGAGGTACGACATCATCAGCTTCCTTCATCTGCATTCGACTCTACAGCGTATAATACAAAAGGATAATGTACAGAACTAGCAGTAAATATGATAAAATGTACAGCAACAGTGATACGCGAACGTACTGCTGCGAACTAAGAGGAGGCCGTCTAGCGTAAAAAGGTGTTCATCAACAACAGTTGTCCCCTCATAATACCCAAATTACGCTTGTCGTGAAGTTCTATGAACATGCAGATGAGGAGGAATCAAGAAAGGCGAAAGCTGGTCATCGAGACGGTGGCGGCTATGCAGTCGGTCGGCCACCGTCTCGCGGTGACAATCTTAGCGAGCTCGGTGGTCGCGAGCGCACCAAGGTACCCGGAGGATCAGACAAGTGCTGGACCTCCAGCGGGTTCGTTGTCCGTGACATCCCGACCGGAGTGCGTTGTTCAGCCTTGCGCCGTTCGATACCCAGGAGCAGCATCTCACGCATATTCTCCTCCAGCACAGGCTTCGTTAGTAGCCTGCACATAACAATTATCAGTTTTTGTCGCATAAAGGGTAATCGAACTAGACTGACCGATTTACCCCCGCATCGAGGTACTCTCGCTGGTCCGTCTGGAGCGCGTTCCCAGTCACGCCAACCAGAAAGTCATCCCGCCCGAGCTCGCGCAAGCGCCGCGCCGCGCCCACCCCGCTGACCACCGGCATTTGGTTGTCCATGAACACCACGTCGAACCGCACCTCCTCCCCAGGCGTCGGCGGCAAGCACAGCGCGCCCACCGGATCGCTGATCTCGCTCGAGGGGCTCGCGATCACCTCGCTTACGCCCATGAGCTTGAGCGCGACCGCCCCGTTTTCCGCGACGGCGACCGTGCAGCCCATGCGCTCGAGCATACGCTTCATCAGCATGCGGGTCGTCTTGTCGTCATCAACGACCAGCACGCTGGTGCCGTCGAAGCGCTGCGCCTGCAGCCTGGTCGTGCTCGCGCTGATCGCCGCCTCAAAGGTGGGCACCGAGGGCGACGGCAATGAAGGGGGCCGCGGTCCTGACAGTAACTGCAGCATCGGCGGGCGTGCTGGAGTAAGCGTCAGTTGTTCGGGCATATATGCTGATGAGCGCGGAGTCGTTGGGTTGGATAGATCCTCGTCGAGCCTAGGGGATGCCGGGATCGGGGACATGGGTGTGCCGTGCAACGCCGTTGGTGCAGTCGAGGGTGCAAACTCGGCTGGAGGTACGAAGTCGCCTAGGGTCCGCGTCGGTACAGTGGTAGTCGCGTATCTTCGCAGCATGAGCTCGAACTGACCGCCTATGCTGACATTCAGCGCGCTGTGCATAGCATGT
This sequence comes from Schizophyllum amplum, assembly GCA_007026445.1. Lineage (NCBI taxonomy): Eukaryota > Fungi > Basidiomycota > Agaricomycetes > Agaricales > Schizophyllaceae > Schizophyllum > Schizophyllum amplum. Next base: position 29,526 of record VDMD01000041.1, on the reverse strand, counting down.
GTGCCTGACACTGACCTTGATCCATGATGCCATGCATAGCCGACCCCGACCGTCCGGTGCGCACAGAGCTGGTGTCTAGCGAGGAGTCATTCCGGTGCCGCGGGGCATCCCAGGGTCTTGGCGGTGCCACCACAGCATCGTCCGTGTTCGAGTTCGTACCCCCAGTCCTGACACTGACAGCGTTTGGCGCGGACGAAGCAGAGGTCCTGGCACCTACGTCCCTCGTCACGTCCTCCTCATCGGTATCCGGTAATGAGACAGGAAGTATATGCGGTGTTGCAGGTCCCCCCGTGCCTGGCGGTGGCGGACCGCGAGCCAACAAGGTCTTCTCCCCAACTCCTAGAGGCAGCTCCACCCAGAAGGTCGAGCCGGCGCCGACTCGAGAACGTACGCCCAGCCTTCCGCCGCTCAGCTTGACGATTTGCCTCACAAGCGCCAACCCAAGACCCGTGCCTTTGCCGCCCTGCTGTCGGCCTTGCTCGGTCTGATTGAACGCAGCTGTGGCGTTTTGTAAGGCATGGAATAGCTCGAAAAGTCACGATACGCACAGAAGAGCTTGTTGTCCACCATATCCTGAGCGCGAATGCCGGAGCCGGTGTCGCAGACCTCGATGCGAACGACGATCCTGTCATAAGGAAGCCCAGCATTGTCCTGATGCCGGCTGGCCGTCGAGTAACCCGACCTCGGTCTTGCCGAATGTTGAGAGGCACCGTTCAGTGTCCTCTCCGGGCTGTCCAGCCCCTCCTTCTCCGCCATATCGAGCTTCTCTGCCGCCTCATTTCTCGCTTCAGGATATACCAAGCGGGTGGTGATCGCAAGCTTTCCCCCAGCGGGCGTGAACTTGCAGGCGTTGCTGAGCAGTATCATGCATGAGTCAATGCTCACGGCATTCAGCCTACCTGGAGCTTACCTCGCCAAGTTCGTCACAATCTGCCGGAGACGCGTCTCGTCGCCCATGACGCGTCCGACAGAGTCGTCCACCGGCGCCTCCGCAAGCGAACTCGCGACCTCCGCTGGCGTCATTCCCATGGCCTCGTACGCCGCGCGCCGCGCCGCCACGTCGATGCGGTCGTCCAGATCGATGACGAGCTCGAGCCCTCGGGCGTCCGTCGCGAGCCGCAGGGGCACGAAGAGCGACCGCATAACAGAATGGAAGGAGTACGGCACCGAGAGCGACTCGAAGCGGCCACTGTCCATCCGGTTGCTATTTGCGATGAGTGCGTGCCACAAAACGGAAAGCAAGTAGATTGACGCACAAATCGAGTACATCGTTCAAGACCTTGCTCATCATGCTCAAGCTGCCCCCAAGCGCGTTGAACTCTACTTGCTCGACCTTGCCTGATGCCTCCATATTTTGTACAGCGAGAACTACATGACGCGAACGTTAGCGTAATGCTTATCATTAACAGATACGATACTCACGCGCCGTATTCAGCGGTACCCTGACCTCGTGGAAAACATATCTATGGAGATAGAGTCAGACATGCGGCAACGCTAGCCAAATGCGGTTCGCGAAGGCTTACGAGGTCAGTCGTCGCTTCGAGTCGGCCGCCTTCCGCTCATTGCACCGTGCATCCTGCGTCTGTTCAATCTGCATTTTGAGCTGCAACGTAGTGATGAATAGCTTTCGCGCAGACTGTGAATCGTCAGTTTATGGATTTTTCCTATCGAACCTCGGGCACGTACGCGCTCGCGCTGGAAGTGCATGTAGATGAGCACGGCCTCGTAGACGACGAAGTTGATTAGGTCTATGAGGGTCGTCAGCAGCGGAATCACAGACGCACACATGCGCACGTACTGCGGATATAGCTGACGCGATCTGGCAAGATGAGGCATATGGAACTGCAGCACAGTCAGGGGACCATCCCAGGCGGGCACAGACACCAAACGTACAAAATCCAGAAGATAAGCGCGCCAAGTGCTGCTGAAAACCGCTTGAGGTTTGCGCCGTAGAGAGCGACAGCTTGCAGTGCGGCTGTATAACTTGCCCAAATTGAACGACGTCCTCACGCCGGTAAGAAACGACATACTAATACGTTGCCAGAAAGTCCTTGCTGCCGCAAGTAAACGATGAATGCTCGTCGTCGTACAATCCGCAAAGATACACGAAGAGTACTTGGTAGAACGCCCTAGGGTAATGATCAGGACGGAGGTTGAGATCACGAGCACAGCACGCACCATGACCAAGTCGATATTGATAGGAATACTTGGTAGCTGTAGGGGTACTTGACGGGGAAGTCGTAGGCGCACATGAAAGGCAGGGGCAATGTCAAGACGGTGGCGATCTGGAGCAGAGTTAGAAAGACTATCATTGACTGCAGATAGACACGCACGCCATAGTAGTAAATCTGTAGAGTCATCAGTATACTTGCGTAGGTCACCGGTAGAAGCGTACCTTGTCGGGCAACTCGATCGGGTCAGGAATGAATACTGCACCCAGCACATAGTTGATCAAGAAGAAGACGGACGCCCAGAGGGTGCGACGTTTCGAGGTCTGCCACTCGGAGGTCTGGTACTCCTGCTCCGTCTTTGGGTCGTCGAAGCGCGAGCTGAAAAAGTCCACGATGATGGGCCAGATCGTCCACCTGCAGAATGCGAGCAGAGGGGCTGACGCCCATAAGCCCGTATGCGGTGCAGCTGCGTTGTTGACGTCGGGTTTCCAGCTGGACGCGTCGTCGAAGACAGATGCGGCGTCCGTCTCGGACTCGTTCTCGCCCCACCCGTCCGCCCAGGACCGGTCAACGACGACCTCGTCAACCAGACCGTCCGCGTGAGGCGCTGGATGGATAGGAGTGGGCGGTACGAAGGTCGGCGAGGGGAGCGGCGGGACGCAGGTCGGATCGGCGAAGGGGAGGGTGGAAGGCGTGCCGAGTCGCTTGCGCACATGTCCTTTGGTGCGTGCCCATTGTGCGGCGAGATGGAAAGGGAAACGCAGGCGGAGGTGCGGCTTGTTCGGCGTTTGAACCGCTGGTGGGGGGAGCTCCTTCGAACTGAGGGGCGACTCGGCCCAAAAGCGCGTCGGGGTCTTGTCGCCCACGGAGGACGACGGCGGAGACGACGAGGACTGCTGCAGTTGCGCCGGCGTCGAATGAGGCATAAAGCGGAGAGCCGGCCGCGGCTTGGCTATCGCCATATACACCGTGCCAAGGGTGTCCCTGCAGAGGTAAGGCAAAGGGACTGCGGCTAGGCGACTGCTGTCCTTATAGAAGGGTCGCGCCGTCCTTCGCGGGTTGGGCGCTGTGAACGACGGTGACAACGAGGATAACTCATCTCGCGCGGCTGTACAGCGCTCTTAGGCGCCCGGACCCAGGCCGCTGTCGGCTTTGTGTCGGCTGCCGCGCTGCGCACCCTAAACTGCCAATTCATTGATCGGGGGTTCAATTGCAAGGCGCGTCAGTCACGTGTAGTGTTGTTCCTGTCATTCTCGATCACGTGGAACGGCGCGTCTCTCTTTTCCGGACGCGCCGACGCGGCTTAACCGCGACGGAGATGGTCAAGGCGCGCTGCGTCGTCTGCCAGGATGTGCACAATTTTTGTGACTTTCGCTCTCTGCCGTGCGGACACTGCTACTGCCACCTATGTATCGACCTCATCCCCCTCAACGAGCGCCGCAAGCGCGCGTGCCCCACCTGCCGCAAGGAGCATCTGCAGTCGCAGCATTTCCGGCTCTACATAGACCTCGTCGAGGGCATTGAGGGCGATGCCGAGCATGTTGCGTCTGGGCTTGAGCGCATGGCGCAGGAGCCGCATCTTCAGCAGGCGTCCAACGTCACGCGCGCGACCCAGAAGCTAGATCGCCTCGCGGCGGCGATGCCCCCCAGCGACGTGACGGTGCGTGGTGCGAGCTCTACCAGCCGGCTACTGTCTGACTCTCACTAAGGACCGGCTTCTGCGTGCGGTGGAGGACTTTCGATCCCGCATCGAGCCCGCCTTCATACGGTTGGAGGAGCAGAAGCAAGAGATAGATGCCCTGAAGTCCGCAGCGGAGCGCAGACTCGCCACTGTCAAGGGTCTGAACGAGAGCCTCGAGAAAGAGCGCAAGGAGAGTAGCAAAATTCACCGCCGGTTGGCCGACACCACGAAGAAGCTCGACGACGCGCTAGACTGCGCGGACCGGTCGCGGAAATGGGCGGAGGGCGTGGAGGCGGAGAAACTTGAGACGCAGAGAAACTGCGACGAGGCACTGCGCGCACTCGCAGGGAAGACGGCGGCGCACGACAAGCTCGCGGCGGACAACAAGCGCTATACTGGCCTGCTTGACAGCCAGAAGAGCACGGTGCGTGTCTTGGGCCTTGCCTGCGGTGCATTTCTTAACCCCGTCCAGATCGAACGCTACAAACGCGAAAAGTCGGAGCTCAAGAAGGAGATCAATGGCCTGCGCCGGGAACGCGATGAAGCACGCTCAGAGGTCGACACCATGACGCAGCTCGATGACCGCTCGGACCTCACCTTTGACGACTTCTCCGAGTTCTCTGCACCTTCATCTTCCAGAGCCGTCGCTGCACGCCCCCTCCCATCCATCTCCCGTGGCATCATGCCTTCCGCCGGCCGCGTCTCCTCCCCCTCTGTCTCCATCTCCCTCTCTGCCCCGCCCTCCTCCCCGCCGACTTACACGCCCATTGAGGACGACTTTGAGGACTGCATGCCCCCGCCCGGCTTCCGCTCAGACTGGTCTACTACCGGCATGCGCGCCGGCACCCTCGCGCGCAGCGTCAGCGTCGGAATCAAGCGTAAACTCGCCCAGCGAGAGGACGCGGCCCCCGGCCCTCGGGTACCCCAAGTGCTGGGTAATACTCTTCGGCTCGACAGAAACGGTCGCCCCTTGGGGCCAATGGCGTGCGGTCCCAAACGCTCCCGACGCGCACCACCTGCTTAGGCTTGTACCCCCAGTGACGGATCATCCTCATCAGTCTCCATTATATCCACATCTTGTTGTAGAATACTCATGGATCGCATTCTTGCTTCACGGACCAAGGTACATAATATGCATGAGTCGCCGAAATATCCCAATGCGGTAATGCACAACAAGGGCTTTCCCGTTCGGTAACAATAGTCCCTCAGATCACCACCACCATCGCTCCTGACCTACTTACGATCTGCTCTCTCCCTCTCTACTGACCTCGCAAACAGCACGCACATCTCGCTCATGTCTCGCGCCTCATCTGCATCTACCAGCCGCGCATCTAGCAGAGCGACTAGCAGAGAAGAACAGCCCCGGGATCCATGGTGCGTAGGATTCGTATCGCTAGAGATCGCCCCCCATGAGATTGACACACTTCACGACAGGACGCTACACGCACAAGCCCTGATCGCCTCATGTCCTCGCCCCACTGCTTTCGACGCGCTCCTGCGCCAGCTGCTAGTCCTCAGCCTACGAGAGGCAGCACCACCGGTCTCTGGTGGCGCTGACCTCCTCCAAGAATGTCTCACCGCCGTCCTCCCCGTCTGCGATGCACCGATCCTCCTGGAGGGCCTGACCCAATTGTAAGTGCTTGCCCGTCGCATACTTGCGGTCCGCTAACCAGGTTGGCAGTTGCATCGGCGCTGAATCTGAGCCCGGGTTCCCTCGAGAGCCGCCGTTCATTGACGCTTGCAACGCGGCGCTTCGCGAGCTCAAGACGCTGCAGATCCCGGGACGCTCCTTGCTGGACCCAGTCGACATCCAGATGGCCAAGGGCAAGTGTCGCAGACATCCGAATTGTGACTGTCCCCCCGATTTCGTGTTGCTGCCCTGCACGCATCAGGCGCTGTCCGAACAGGTTGCAGAGACCGCTGTATCCCCGGAAGATGTTTTCGCGTGCGGGTTCTTCAGCTTCAGGCCTGGCGGGGATTGTCCTGACCCTCCTGCGTCGGGCTACACCACCAAATGCTCTACCAAAATCAACGCGTTGGAATATCTGAAGCTATATACCGTCCATGCACGTGCGTTCTTTGACCTGCACACTCTAGTATCCCATGTCAACGGGTCGTCCTTGACACTTCACAGCGCGCCCGGGGGCGCAGCCCATCAGCCGCTGTGCGATGTTCGCGGCGGAGACACTGGCCCAGTCGCCCAATACGCCGTTCGTGCTGGGGCTCTTCATCCTCGGTCAGCGTCGAACTCCTCTGCGCCACTTCCTCGTACCCATACTTACCGCCTCCTTGACTGGGACTCAGATAGCACCGTGCATGTCGCCTGCTTCGATAGGCAGGGCATTGCATACCTGAGTGGCCTCGACTTCATCGAAGATCTCCCCCGCTTCCTCGTGCTCCTCTTCGCGTTGCAGCGACTACCGCGCACCATGACCCATCCGACTCACACACCAGCAAAACGCGAGCGTGGTCAGGATGCGATACTGACCGGTTCAAGGCCTCCCGGTGGAGAGGATGCTCCGCGCGTGCTGCAGGTCATAATAGCAGAGCGCTTGAAGCCTTTGTCGCAGTTATGGGGTCAGCCGTTCGTGAAGGGCTGGTTCCAGGCGCAAGAAGGTGAATGGTGACATGGGTAAATCTTTCCCTCACTAACGGGCACTGTCAGCACACTACAAAGCGTGGACGAGTGGCATCAAGCACAGAGAGATTACGGCGAACACCTTGCTGTATCGCGAGTCGTAGCCAGCAGACTAAGTATGAGGACAAGATACTATGCTCAGCACGGCGCGAACAAGTTAGACAACCGTGTGTTTGGCGAACTTACAATGGAAAGATGTAGAAAGGCCGTGCATAAGCAGATTTGTCGAGGTTGACTCATACGCGCAAGATTTGTGTATCCGCCAGCGCTCCTGCGTGAGCGCCAGCTCGGTCGCCCGAGGGCAATGGTGCATTGCGCTATGCATAGGGTACATGTGGTCATATAGCGTAGGGGAAAGCATAGTACAGGCAGCGAGTGAGAGAGCGATAAGATTATTTCTGATGGGCGTATTAGCTGCTGGCCCGCAAAACAAGGATTTGGCACTCACCAGGATGATACCGTCGAATCTCTGCTTGAACCACGCCATCGTGTCCTCCTTCTTCACCTTGTGCTGGAAGCCGATGCGCGCCTTCTTCTGCTTCCGCCGCGCAACGCGCGCGCCCGGGCGGCCCATCACAACGTAGAAGTCCATGCCAAAGATACCGATGCCGGGGTCGTACCGCGCACCGAGATCGATGTGCTCCTGGATGCCGAACCCAAAGTTGCCGGTCTCCGAGAAGTTCTTCCTCCGCAGCTCGTACTCCTTCACCTTCAGGCCGCGCTCAAGGATCTCCTCAGCCTTCGGCCCACGGATAGTGACGTGCACGGCGATCTTCTCGTTACGCCGGATACCGAACGTGCGGATGGTGTAGCGCGCCTTCGACGTAACCGGCGTCTGACCGGTGAGCTGTTCGAGTACCTTGGCCGCCCGGGTCAAGCGATCACCAGACTCGCCGACGGAGATGTCTGGAGGAGGGGAAAGGTAAGATGAGTGGGTGTTGTGGGGGAGAATGGGCGGGGACATACTGATGACGAGCTTGTCGATGCGGAGCTCGCGCATCGGGTTTGTCGGGGCTTTTGAGTCGGCCTAGGGATCGTCAGCATCGTTGGGAACGTTCAGCACAGTGCCGACGCACCATTTTTGATCTTGAGGGTGTTCGTCGCCGTGCGCGCTTGGACTGACGAAGTGCGTGCTGGGACCTGGTTCACGTGACGATCGAGCGCTCAGCCACCCAAAGTCGAACTGCAATGATCCGGCAAATGCCGAGTCGCATCGAACGCGCCTCTCCGGCTCTACGCCAGCGGTCAGGCGGTCGCTGGGCGGTCGTTCTGGCTCTGTCTGTCACTATGCAAATGTATTGTCATCAGCGTACACGGTCTATCTGGCTGTGTAGCTATTGATGTTACCGATAAACGTACACGTCGGAACCCATCGTTTAGGATGATCCTTCGTGCTTGAATTTTAACAAGGCGTTGACATTGGAATGGCGCCCGATTGTGTGCATGAAATGTTGCTTCCTCCTCGTTCTCGTCAATCACACGTTGTGCTTCAAGCAGGCATGAAGTGCATGAAGGTCGGTCACATTATGAGCGAGAAGTGGAGATGAGCAGTGTTCAGGGTGGTACATGGTATAGTAGTAGAAATACAGAGTGATACATGGAAGACATCCCGGAACCAATAATTATGAGCTTCATGAAGTAGTACAAGTCATACCAACGCGGAAATGTATGTGCGTCTAGACGATGATGCGATGCCGATGTATAGATGCAAGATATGCAAACTTCCGATGTTTGCCCACGTCCGAAAGGAACGAGATTCGAGACCACAACAGGCCGTACGGTCAGCAAGAATTGCGCTCCGTGCGCGGGGACTCCGCGAGCGGGGACTGCGCGCGAGGCGATTCGCGGCGAGAACGCTTTGGTGAAGCTTCGGGAGAAGCGCTGCGCCTCCTCTTCAGAGGCGGCGCGCCGTCCAAGATGTTGGCGGATGGCAATGCCCATGGTATCCGGGGTGTCTCCGGCGGCGGCGTAAAGGACGCGACAGTATGCTTTCCCTCCATCCCGGGCAGGTTCGGTACGTTCATGAACGCGTACGATAGCTTGCGCGCAGGAGGTGAGAACGATGATACTTGAGTGTACCTGTGAAGCACCGTCAGTGTCGTCGCACGCGAAGTATGCAGCATCGCTTACTCGTCATCCTCCATCTTGCGCTTCAGGGCATTGTATCTCCTGGCCATCTCGTCGCGCTCATTCTTGATCTGGATAGCGCAGTCTCGCGCCTGCCGGACGAGGCCCAGGAGACCCAGCGTCGCGGCGGCATGGACCTCGGCGCGCTTGCGCCACAGGCCACAGTTCGCGCGCAGTGCCGCATTCTCCGCCTGCATTCGGGCGCGATCGATGAACTCGACGTCTGCGTTCTCGACTCTCGCGGCCGGCTTCTTCTCGTCGGTGTCGAAGTACAGCTTGCGTATACTGGGCATGATGTGGGGGCGTAGGTACGCGGGGACGAGGGCCGGGTCGATGTTGACTGGATGTACCATATTAGACGCTGCGTTACCCAGCCATCGATGACTCACCAACGGTGTACGGATTCCGACATGTGGGGCAGCAGTGCAGCGTCGTATACGACTTCACGGCGTCTATCACGCGCACTATGCAGGGATAGCAGAAGATGTGTCCTGCGTTGCGTTAGACACAGAAATACATTATTCTGCAAGATGACTCACCACAAGGCAGGGAGATGGGCTGCTTCTGCTCGTCGAGGCAGATACTGCAGGTAGACATGCTCGGCGATGGAAGCAACGCGAGTGTGTTAGTGTTGGTGGTTGGCGCGTTACGATGGATGTGTGGAGAAGGGCCGGTAGCGCTGAGCAGGCACTTTATACAACATGCGACGGAGTGAAACGAAATATGGCGTCCCGGATACCCCCGGTGCAGAGAACGGCAGTCCAGTCTACCAGGCGTCAAGGGCGTGGCTACGGCCTTGTTGTAGCCGAGACCGAAGACCCGCGCCAGGCGAGCGGGAGCGGACGCGGCGGGGGTTCGAGGCATCGCCCCACTGAATACCGGGCTCGCAAGCTTCCATGGTGCCACCTCTGTGCATATGGAAAGCTGGCCTCATCTAGGTCGTGGCGCGCCTAGAAAGGTAATTCGTGCACAGCAAACGCGCTGATTATCTTCCGTGAGGGGATTCCTGGCGAAATCGAGAGGTTCAAAATATAGGCGACATGACTTCTAGCGTCGACCTTGGTCATTGAAGCAGCTGGGTCAAAGTTGGGCTGCAACTCAAGCACAAAGATGATGAGAAACATCAGGAACGAGGTCGATGAAGGAACGGTGCTGAACTTGAACCGATGGGCAGCTGGGTCTAGACTTTGCCTGAGGTCACGTGGAAGGCGGCTGATCGCATTCCGGGCCGGACCTTGATGTTGAACTTTGGACTGCCACTGCCCGCGCTCGACCAGTATGCCGTGGGCCATAGCACTCGCAGACTGTTTTCCGCGAGTCAAACAGGGAATTTCGGATAAAGAGTGTGCCTTGTATGTATGATCATGATAGCGAATGTGCTCTAATAAATAGGGCGATAACTGCAGTACAACAGACAGTCCGTAACTACTCCGCTCGAGACGAGAATGGAAGGTTGAGAGGTAACAAGCAGTACAGTACATAAGACGCAGAGTAATCCCCTTACAGGGAGTACTGCTCGAAGAACGGTAGGAGGTCGGACCGCGTGAGATTGAATGGCGCAGATAGGCCGTCCTTGTCCGAGCCCACGACAGTGGTCGGCCAGACATGTTGCATATCCTTCACACGGTAACGCTTGACCTGACCCCTGTCTCCTGCGCCTCCCCACGCCCACAAATCGGTATTATCGTGCGGAGAGGCTTGCGCGTACGCCTTAGCGGCGAAGCCGTTACGTTGCGCCCAATTCTTCGAGAAGTCGTCGATATTGGGCTCCGTGCCGTCGCCTTTGTGGGGCTTGCCGTTATACGGGACGGTGGTGTCGCCAGTACCGTGGGTGAGGAGAATGGGCACCTGGCGTCCGGGCTGGCAGGCATCACCTGGCAGCGCAGCCGGGTAGTAGGCACCCGATGCCATACCGAAAGCGGCTACGCGACTGTTGACCTCCGGGGTGCAGGCGAGACGGTTTGTCTAGGACCAGTCAGTATCGCAAATAACAGCACTGTGATCAACTACGCACGAAACCGCCGCCATTGGACTTGCCCGACGCATATATCCTGCTGGTGTCGATACAGAGCGCGTCAGCCACCTCATCCAGAATGGCGAGCGTGAATTCGACCTATTCAGCGATTAAAGACAGAATAGAATGCGGGTATATGCACGTACATCATGCGCGTTAGGATTGGCGTAGGGCGCGGCGTCCCACGCCGAAGACTTGTCCACGCCTACGAGCCCTTGGGGGTAGACAGCGATGATGCTCTGACCGCCGATCGTCTGCCCAGAGAGGGACAGTTGCGACGCTTGCTCCTGATGCGCGGACGTGCCCTCCGCGCCATGGAAGGACAAGACAAGTGGGCGGGGTATATCATTGTCGAAGTCGTCAGGGATGTGCACGAGATACTGTCGCGCGTTGCCGGAGACGATCGTGTTCTGGGTATAGTGGCCGTCGCTGTCGAACGTCCAATTTGACTCGCGACCGCATGCCGAGGAGGCTCTGGGAGCGAAGAAGGCCCGACGCGAGTGGGTATACGGGTGGGGAATGAACGCCGCCTGCGCCATGCTGATGCACGCGAGGAGCGAGAGCACGGAGGATAGCATGCCTGTCATCTGCAGTCGTAGAACGATTGTGAGAGGATGAGAAGTGGGCAAAGGAGTGGCTGCTGGCTATGGCCTGCGCGAATTAAAGCTGTCAATGAAGCGCTCAGGAGACAAAAATACCGCGAACGCGCCTTGGCGGAAGTAGGGAGCGGAGAAGGCGCGTGCTGGCCAAAAGTAGCGAAAGGAGGCAATGCCGGGCTTTGCGTGAGGAGAGCCACATATATACCAGGAGGGCCGAAGCGAGGGGCTGGCGGCATGTCATAATCCAACTCGACAGGTCTTCCTCCGTGCCTAAGTAAACATGTAGCGCGACGGATCGCTACATGCAGCCATATGTGTAGAGAACAGGCGCTAGACCGACGACACCTAGTATGTCTAGCTCAACAGTATCATCGCAAGTCGTCCTATTCGGCTTTTGCGCCGCCTCGGATCGCCCGGTGAGGTAGAGCTAGCGCTGCCAGAGAGCAAGTCCGCGTCGAGCGTAGCAGTATATCGATAGTGCCCACAAATTCGTTCGACGATACGGCATGACAGCAGGAATGAGCTCATGGGGTGCGGGAGTCTGCGTGAAGACTCCAATTGCATAGGCTTAGCTGCGATGAGACGAAGAAACAGAGCTGAGCGCTGCCAGATGGACTGAGGCCAAGTCCTCTTGAGAAAGCACCTCCCCAATTTTAGGCGGCCAAAGGCCCGAGTCCACGGAGATGGCCTGAGAGTCAGGGACAGAAAGCAAGTACGAGCAGGCGAAGTCGGATAATCATAGCGGTGGCAAGACGGAAGATCAACCTATTTGTGGCGTAGCCGCCGTGGGCCTCGTGACGGACGAATCGCACATTCTGACGCGCCGGATAGAGGAAGTGGACACGACATGGAAGCGCCCCTTCACGCTCGACACCCCCAGCTGTTCTCGCATCTGGCAAACGAGCAGTCCGATGCGCGGTATAGCATGATACACACGAACTTGTTACGATATGGGCGGCCAGTTCAAACATCAGCCATCTTCGTCTCCGGGTCTCCCGTGAAAGCACTGGCGACGTGAGCGCTCGTATGGAAAGCCTTCCGCTCGCTTTCCGCGCGCACGAAGATTTCACACTCTACTCGGCTCTTCTCCACGTCTACCAGCCACAGGAAGATCGAGCTCGCAACGCCACTGACGTCCGTCAGTCCTTGTATCAAGCGGAAGGTAGCAGACCACTCACAGCGCGAAAAGGAAGGCAAACGGCATGTTATCGTTCCCACCGGATGCATCGATAATCGCGGAAGACACGAAAGGTCCAATGAACGCGCTTGTCTTGCCGACCTTCAGGAAAGCTCAGTCTGGATACACGTCGGCGAAGCCACGATACTCACCACAGAGAAAAGCGCGAAAAACAGAAACCTGAAAAATCAAGATCAGGTGTGCGGACGAGTGGACTACTGTGCACGTACATTTGCGGCAACGGCGACACCTCGCTGATCATCGTCTGGCTATAAGCGTACCAGGGACAGACCATGAGACCATAGTAGGCCTGATATAGCCTGAAAGACCTCAGAACTTGAATGCGGGAAGCGCTGAGTATTTTTACCAAATTTCCCACACGTGCTTGAAGCCAAACCGGTCGGTGTGCACGCCGATGAGCCCCCAGATAGTCAGAATCTGTTAGTCGAAATGGTCATGAGTAGATCCAGGGCATGAATCATACTGGACCCACGATTATCCAAATCACGTTGAAGGACAGCATCTATATCGAGGATCAGTCGGCAAGGTCCACTGTTTGCTCAGAAAGAATGCAAACAAACCGCTTTCGTGCTGATCTTGAAGCGTTTCTGGACATACCAGAAAGCGCTGCTGTGCATGAGCATACTGATAACCGGCTAGGAAAGAACGCACTATATCCCGATAGCCTGAGTTGCAATGCCTACGATAAGTAGGTAGGTCAACTGCGAAGTCGAGTAGGATACGACGCTGACGGCAGTTGAGTATGAAGCGACGAAAAGGCAACAGTGTCGCTGGACGTACTTATTTTGCAAAGTGGCGCAGACCGTTCTATGGCCGGCGTCAAGGTTCACAGCAAAGGGTATGGCAAGACTGAATTCGCATACACTGTTGTATTGAGTACGTCACCCCTGCGTAGGATCAGTACGACTATACAGTCAATACCCGAAACCACTCACATCAGGAAGTAGAAGATGAGATATAGGAATGTCTGCTTCAGGCGTAGACATTCCCGGAACGCCACGCGAACTTGCTTGAAGCCGACCGTGAGCAGGTTCGTCCCGGCAGGCATCTGCAGCCCGGGCCGCCGTTTTTCGATGAGGAACCAAGGGATTGCGCAAAGGACTGGACAGAGGTTAGTGTCGAGAGGGAGCATGAATATCTTCGACTAACGCCATATGCCCCCAGCGAAGGCGATAAGCACACTGAAGGCCTTCGTGTTGTTCTCCGTGCTCTCATCGGCCTTTAGTCCTTTCACGATGCCGACCATAATGGCAAGCACGACGATCTCGCCAACGGAGCAGACGGTGAAGGACAGATTTGAGATGCGGTTTCGCGACAGGGACGTGAGTTGTGCATGCTCCTGTAGCCTACGTTCATGGTCAGCCTGTTAACCAGCTCGAGAAGACAGCAGCGCACGTTCTGTCGCCATTTTTCACATCTGCTAGCGATTGCTTGACTTCCGGAAGGTCGCGCGCAAGGCCAGGGAAAGCCGCGGTCCAAAAGGTGAGCACACATTGGTACGTGATGACTGTAGTTTCGTGAGGGGGATGCGTAAGCGGAAGTTGATGCAGGTGCGTACGACCGAGCACATATAGGGCTGTTGCTGCTTCCCACTGGTCTGCGCGCTCGACTCCGAGCCAGGCAAAGGACACCGCGACAGCCACGATCGTGAAGAAGATGGTGATGTTGGGTCTGCCGATTGCGTATGAGAAGAAGCGTAGGAAACGACGATGCGACACACACCTCCAAGTCCCGTAATCCGCCCATGCGCCGATGATGAGAAGCAATACAGCCTGCAGCGCGAAGCTGATGCCATTAGTGACGAGCACAATCGAGTTGACTGGGGGGCTCGTTAGAATCACGTCCTCAAGTTTTGTTCGGTACTCACTGTCGCGCACTTTTCCAGCGAATCGTAGCACACACGCGCCGTCTCCGCAGGGAAGCTCGCCTGGCGCCGCGGAAGGATCGTAGCCCGCAAGGAAGAGCAGGTTCTGGAACTGGGATGGGCCGTAGTTGAAGCCCGCGAGGCCACTGTTGCCGATATAGAAGACGTAGTAGGACCAGAGCTCCCAGCGACTCGTCGTCCACTTCGTTTCTTCTGAATCGTCGATCGTTACGGCGTCAGCGACTTGGGCTTCAGCCTTGGTCTCTTCCCCTTCCTTGTTCTCGTCGGACATGGTGGTTCTCGTCAACGTCCGGCGTCCGCCTTACCGCCCGACGACAGATTATTGATAGCCATGATGGACTCGCTGATAGCTTGTGGACGATCGAAAGAGCACACGGACTCTCTTTGTTCTGCTTCGGAAGTTCCTGACATGGCAAACGTCGACCTGACAGACACAGAGAATTTGAGCAAGACGATTGGGGAGGAAGAAAAGGCTGAAGACGATGTCCAGGAAAAGGTGGACTCGTACTTCTTCAAGTTCTTGAGAGAAAACTCCGAGACGGGCGCTCGAAGGCGCTCGACGGGCGTTCTGATTCAATGATCTCTCGGGCCGATCCCCCGGATCGAGTCCGTATTGTATGGCAACAGGGACTGGACAGCTCAAATGCCGCACCTCGGCATCATTGTGCCGTGATGGCCGCACCTCAGGCGGACTCCCGACACCCCAGGCCTTTCTCGATGACATTACTTTTAAGTATATTAACTGTTCTATATACCTCAGTGACGAGGCACTCACTCCCTGGCAAAGTCCTTGCGTCGAATATGTGCTCTGTGAATGCAGGCAACTATAATAATATAAGTAACCGGTCTGGTACTTTACTAAGCCCCCTCCAGCTACAACGCTCGGGCTCGCTATCAACGATATCTACTGGACGGCGTCATCGAGGATCATGATCGCCAGTATACCTTAACCTTCACGTTCAGCCTCAGTTGGATGGTATTTCCTGACAGACTGCAAGCAGCTAGGTCACGCGCATCGCGCTCTGGCTGGCTCCACCACCCAGGTCGCTGAGGGCTATCAGCTATTATACCAATGTGGTTTGTCTCATGTGAGTTGGACGTGGGCTGTCTGTCCGTTTCTCCTGACACGCATATACCTCCACCACCACGTCTGCCAGCCACTCTGCCAGTGGCTTCTTGTCGTCCCCGCACTACCTATGACTGCTCGAGGACTTGCCAGGGGAGGAGCCTTTGGTCGGTCAGTACCGAGCGAGTGCCTTTGGTGCGTCCCGAGTAAGTCTGTTCGTATCGTACAGGCTAGCCGTCTAATGCTCTTGCAGCACGGTCGTAAACCTTGGTTAATTGGGTTTCCGACTAATTCACAATAAGCCGACAAATTGTCTTGCACGTTGCCCGCAACAAGAGAGCGCGCGTTGGCGCCACAAATCTCGAGGCCGGTGGGTTTTCGTTTTTCGGTTTTGTTTGTGCTGATCACTCACCGCTGCTGATCCGCGGATGTCGTGTTTGAAGCCCATAATCTGGGCATGGTAGGCCGTAATCTGGGCATGGTATTCACGCCCCGGGATTTGTCGTCTTGCTAATGACTACTAACGCGGTCGCGGAGGTCGGGTTGTCCAGGAGCAGCAACGCGCAGACAGGGCCGCCGCTACCCGCTGGAGTCTGGCGTAGTGCTGGTCTGCATACTCGTACCCTCTAGCCGGAAGCCTCGCATTTCCCGTGCCTCCTGACAGCGCCGAGGCACCTCCTCCAGTGGTCACACGGTACACCTGAGAGGCCCGCTGGGCATTGACTCCTCAGGACCACGCCTGGAAGGCCTTCGTGAATGGTCGAGTACAAGACCACCTTCGCCTGTGTGGCTCCGGTAGAGGTCCAATATGTGACGACAAGGCCAGCGCCCTCCAGTAAGTTTTGGTATTTTCCTTGATCTGTCTTAAGTTGTCTGACAGCAGTCATAGCCCGTCACACCCTGCCTACCGAACCCGCATACCACACCCCCTCGCAGTCTACCACACCCGCCTACCGCATACCACACCCCCTGCAGTCTACCACGCCCGCCTACCGCATACCACACCCCTCGCTGTTACTGTCACCTCCTAGCTGTTATCGTCGCGGGTCCTAAGCCCGGCAATTTGACCTCACCGAACTACGGTGGGCCTGCCACGGTCCACCTGGTCTGGCCCACGGCAGCATGCGTCCGGATTCGCGCCCGGATCCCTCCGACCCTGGAGCAGTCGCCGTCGCCACATCGGCACATCAAACTCGGCACCAGTTGTTGACTTCAGAGCTTCAGCTCCCTTGCAGGTGTCTGCACCTGCTTCATATGATATCATCCGTGCAGTGCCCGCGCTGGGTTCATTTCAATCCTCCGCCCGCCCGCGTCCTTGCCTTGAGCGGGAGCCCGTCCGGCCGAAGAAAGCATTCGAACATACAATGTTGCGCCTTGTTGCGCCTTCATTTCATCCTCCTCTATATATCTACCTACTATCAATCATCATCTTCATCGTCTGAAAATCTAGCATACACTCGGGGATCCTCATCGTCACCACCCTCCTCTACATGATCAGACATATACGCATAAAAATTGTCATCCTCCATATAACGGCGAGCAGCCTGAGGCGCAGAAGAAGAAGCAGGCCCAAGAGATTGAGCCGCTGGGGTAGGATCGGAAATGATGTATGCAGGCATCGGATTGTCGACCTGGCCTGGCATGATCGGCATGTCAAAGAGGAAGCCCTCCTTGACAGCGACCGCCCAGTCAGCTCGCGTCTGTGCATTCTCTACCAGAGTACTAATTCAGTCTCAACCTTAGCAGAAGACTGGAACTGGAAGACGTACGACGAACAGCATCTAAGAGGAGTTTGAAGTTGACCCATGCGTTGTCAATTGTTGTCGGCGGGAGCTGGAGCATACGGCACAGAATGGTAGCCTGCTCAGCAAAATCGGGTGGGACGAGCTGGAAGACCTTGTCATCTGGAGGCGCCCACTTTGATTCTGCATCATCAAACATGGCGGGTGGTACGCCAACCTACATCATGATTCATGAATTAGAATGATAAAAGAGTAGATGTCAACCAGCAACTCACTATGAACGACTTCTTATGGTGAAGATGCGGCATTGCTGCTATCACGTCGGGGGAGTCTCCTTGAGGTAACAGCTTGTGCTTGCTTGTACGACGCGGAGTTGCATTAAATCGCTTCATGAAGGCGTCTAGCTCATCCTGAAGCCATGGGATGAATATCCACCGGAAAACAAGCCTTTTCACAATTGTCAGCCCTCTTACAGTAGGGATGGGACGGACGGACTCACTCATGCACAGGGTCTTCCGGGTTATACAAGTCCTCCACAAGACCGTATTCGAGGACATCCTCGAAGCCAGGTGTGAAATATCGTCGAAGAAATGACCAGAAAGCCTCGGGCTTCACGTTGGTCTTATTACGTCTCCATTGGTGCTGCAGCGTCCCTACTAGCGTCGGGTCAAGAGCCTGTCGGATATTCGTGTGACAGTTCGCAACTCCATTATTCTCAGTACCGGGATCGCTCTGACTCAAGAGAGGAACACCTAAGGGAGCCACAAAGTTTCAATAGCTGGTAGGAAAATCAAGGTACAAGACTGACCTCCTCGACTCCGAGCTGCATCCAAGTAGAACCGAGCAATGAGCCTAGGATTGCGGTTCGTCCACCAAATTCGAAGCCAGAGAAGCTGTCCTGGTACTGGATCCAGCCCGACATGCAAATACAGCTTGAAACGTCGCCATTTGTCATGCTGGTCCATAGTCCAGCAGTCCATAACCCCTGCCCCAACGTACTGCTTGCGCCTGAATCTCTTAGACTTGCGAGCGCGCACAAGATCGGGTTCGACTTCCTTTTGAAACATCTGAATGAGTAGCCTATACCGTGACACTATGAATAGGTATGGAATATTGAAAGGCAGTCCACGTACTCAGGAACTTTCAGATTATAATCGTGCGCCATTATTGCGCGCATTTGTCGGGCTCCAACGGTGGGGAACTTCTTGCGTATCTCCGCATGTATATCTGCAATGCTGTCGAAAGTAGCTTTTTGCTGTCTTGTACTCTTCAATTGAAGTCGAGCTCGAGTACGCTGTATCGTCTTAGCACTGCACGTCAGCCAGGCATGGGCATATCAGAACACCATCGGGATTTTGAGGACCACCAACGTACCTGCAACCATATACGCCCTTGTCGAAGTACTCTAGTACATGCTCGGCAATCCATGTATCTGTCTTGCCGGCTTTGAAGAACTGCGTAACGAGCTCTTCGAACTTGGCCTCAGGTTGAGCTTCAGAGTCCATAAGGAAATGCATAGATCTATTCATTATGCAGTGCTTACGCGTAGGCTTGTGCTGATTGGACTTAGGCATAAAGAAGTGAAGGCAGGGTGGAAAGATGGTGAAAGCAGGACAGAAAGATTGTAATCGGATGCTTGTTTGCCGCCACATTACTGTGTCCCACGCAGATAGGGGTAGTACCGCGTTCAAAACCCAGCTCACTGCGTGTTTCTCTACGCATCTAGTTCTTCGACGCTGCCCCGCTTCCTTGCTAGCTTACTGTTGCAAAACGGAATGCTCGCTTTACCACTCGGGCGCCTCCAGACTGCGAAAATACGAGACCAGCGCGCTCGCCTCGGCATTCTCCGGGGACTTCATGCCTCGCCGCTTGGCTCTGCGAGCTCTGCGAGCTGTGGCGCACGACGGCGCGCTTTCTCATTGTGAGAGATACATAACGCTGGCTATGGACTATGCTCCTGCTCACTTAAGCTCTGACCTTGCACACGGCTTGAGGTCTGGTTGGCTGGAATCGACGATTGGCATGTTCAGGTTGTCCTGTCATTGAGGTTGCTGAACGCGACGGAGCATGCCAATTCACCTGTCCTAAGCTCATTCTCTCAGCCAGTATCATCATAAGTCCAAGGCCAACTTAGGGCCTTGGACAGGCCTGTGAGCGTGTGAGGAGGCCACAGATCGCTCTAACACTGAGTATGTGGCCACTGTTTTATGGCCGCACCATTTTTTTCCTCAGCTTAAGCGCTCCATCTGCTGGTGCTGGTGTACACAATGTTTATTCAAGACATCGCGGTAGATATACACATATGACGGCAGTCTATGGTCAGTACTGTATGTAAATCTATACATGCCTGGCCCAACGCACAGAGCGGCGCATTTTGCCTCCCATCGGAAAATCGAATGCCGCCCCGTGACGAAAGGAGAGGGCGAGCTGTGAACGAGTAGTTAGCTCGAGTATCATACAACGCAATATAATCCACTGACCGGAATCCACTCACCAAACGTCAAACATAGCCTGTCTGTCTTTCCCTCATTTGGCTGATTTTTGACGCCTTGGCTGAGTCACTCAATATCCGGGCAACGGTGCAGCCGGCAGCGTCTCTGTAGTCGTGTCAATACGCTGAATGTTTCAGACGGTTTGAACTTACTTTAAAAAGAAACGCCGGTAGGTAGGTCGTACTGCGTACGTCGTCGTACAGCGGGTAGGTCGTACGTCGTACAGCGGAATAGTCTCAACAAGTCTTGCGCACGGCGAGTGCGGGCGTTCCCGGCGCGACATGCCTATCATTAGTAGACTCTACCCAAGCCTAGGAGAAAACTTGGTAAGTCGTTCGGGCGGCTGCAGAGAGGCCCTCTCCCATCATAAGCATGTAAGGGAAATGGAGGGATTTGAGTGGGGTGGGTGTCTCCTTGCAGGGGCGTCCGCGCCACGCAAGCCTTGGGTGTTCGAATAATGATGCTGCTGAGGCATGTAAGTGAGAGGTCGCTGCGGCAAACAGCGTGAACACACCTTCGGGGTGGCACCTGTGGCCGTAAGGTCTTTGCAAAGACCATGGACAAGTATCTGACACGTAGTTGAAAAGTCCTCGTATCACTTATGTACACTGCCACAGCCCTCCGGGGCCCTCCCGGCAGGGGATCCGGGCTCGGGGGCATTCCGAGCTGGGTGCCCGTTCGGGCAGGTGCACGCGGGTCGCTCGCCTGACATGCCCGGCTCGCTCCCGCGCCTGCCGCCCGCCCGCGTGCACCCGTCCCGTTTGGGCGAGGCGGGCGATCGGCGCGCGGGGGCGTTGCGTACCCCGCTGCTTTCGACGCTGCTGCCCTCGCTGCTTGGGGGTCGGAGTAAATCATGTATATAGCACCAAAGATGTATGTAATGTGTATGTAAAGGCAAAGGATAGAGGACACAAACAAAAAAGAGCGCAAAAGCGCGACGAAAAATTTTCGCGCGTGCGCTGTGCACGCGCTGAAGCGCGCAGGTGGGCGTGCAAGCGGTAGGTACATACATAGAAGGGGTGGGGATGATTATTCTTGGGGTGGGGAGCTCAGTGGGTGTGTCGCTTTGGCGGCGACCCGCGTATGTCCGCAGCGGATCGCCAGCGCCCTCACGCCTGCTGCCGCAGCATGCGTCGCAATAGGCATCTCTGCGCTGCACCCGTCAGTGTGCAGAGCACTGGCGGGCAGCACAGTGGCCTCGCGCGTGCACAGGGGGCGGTGCGGGAAGCGCGGGAGGCGGCACAGAGGGCGCTGGAGGCGTCGCGGGGTTCGTCGAAGCGTGGGGATGGTAAGTGCGGCTTGCATGTGCGTGTTCGAGTGCCGGAAAAATGCGTCTCGCACGCACGCTGGTTGAGGAGAAAGCCGCGAATTCCCGGTGCAATGGGTACTCAAAGCGGCTTTCCCCCAACGCGCGTATGTGCGTGCGAGGGCAATGGAGGGGGATGGTGGCGGGTATTGTGGCCCGGCATGGGTGAGGGGAGGCGCCAACCGCGTCACGCCTCCCAGAGCGGCCGCTTCCGCCCTCGTTCGCACCTGTGGGGCGACTTGGGCGTTGTCGGGGTGCTTGAGGTTGGCGTGCGCTTGCGTGTCGCCTTTCTTAGCCGCAAATATGCACGTCAAGTAATCTATATATGTGTCAGTCAGAACAGAACGCGTGCGAAGGCTTCAGCACGCACCTGCAGCGCGGGAGCAGGCGCGCAGCCCGCCTCCCGCGCTCCTCCTCCGTGCCACGAGCAGCCCGGTTCAGTGTAAGATATCGGATTAAATAGGGTGACGTTGTTTGAATATGCGCGTAGTGAGCGGAGGAGAGAAACGGGGGCGGTGAAGGCAGCCGGGGAGGGGGTCCGGTCGCGGTTGAAGATGACAAGTCGTCGCGCGCGCGCGTTCGGCGTACCGGTCCGATCTCCGAGGCTCGCCGCCGACGCACTCGACGACGGCAGCAGCGTTTCGGAAATCTTCCGGCACCGTTCTGAAGCTTGTATCCTGTAGATAACTGTTGAATACTTAGATATACGAAGAGAGAACAGGAAATGAGGTCAAAATGAATGTTTTATACCTTGAAAGTTCTGCTCGAGGTTTCCTCATATTCCACTGTTGCTTAAGATGTAGACCAAGCCATTCTGAGCTCCCATTCAATAGCTCAGCTACAGTCAAAGTTGGGGCGTGTGTAGATACATCTGCTGGACTATATACAGGTTGTTTTATGGTCTTAATCATCTCAGATGAATTAGATTGAACTGAACAATGAGTTCAGAGAGTGATATCTACCTTCCATGGTGGTATTTCAGTATGTTCTTGACCATGTGGCCTTACAGTGACATTAGGAGACAGCTCAAAGCATAATATAACGTACATCTACAGAAGATCAAACCCATCTAAGTCCTGGGTGTGCGATAATCGCGCCGCGTCTCGTCCCGAACGCGCTCGAAATGAGCGCGTTCGTGACGTGACGTAACGCGCTTCCCTTTCTTCTCACCGCCAACCGCGACGCGCCCGCCACGCAACAGCGGCTCGACGGGCATGCGTTCTTTAGGATAGGGGACAGGGGACTCTGGAGAGTCCCCTCTAGGTGCGTTTTCGACATTTCCCTACGTCTACAGTTAATTACAACGTAGGTACAATAGCTGCAGGGCGCTCCCTGCAGCTATATTGGGCCTTTCGCTTCGCCCCGGTCGGCGTCAACTCACCCACCAACACCCCTCACTACCCCTTCAAGCACACCGCGCCGCCGCGCGTCTGCCGCGCATCCACCATCCACCGTCACCCGCCCCTCCCCAGTCTTGCAGGCGGGCGTCAGCCCGCCTGCTGACGTCTCCCCAGCCATCCGCGCTACGTTCCAGTGGCGTCGGCGCGGGTAGGGGAGGGTGTCGCGATGCCCGGCACCGATGCCGCGGGGCCCCCTACAAGCGAGGGCACACGGTGCGATCGGGTACACAGCCCGCGCCGCCCATCTCCGCCCCCTTCGCCTGCCCTCTCATCTCCGCTGCCCGTCGTGCGCTCCACGTGGCCACGGGATGCTGCTGCCGGCGTCGAAAACGTCGCCAGCAGATACCGCTTTTCGCCGTCGCGCCGCGCCCGTCCCGCCCTTCTTCCGCGCCGCGCCCTCCTCCCGCGACGCCCTTCTGCCACAACGAGATCCCCAATGGGAGTGTCTGCTGTTACCACCCCCCTCCTCATTTCCCATTCACGCACACGCACGCTGGCGCGGCCCCACCCGCTCAGCAAGCGCGCGACGCGCTGGCGAAAATTTTTCGCCGCGTTTTCGGGCGCTTCTCCAGCATTTATCTCTCCTTTACATACTTGTCATGTATTTTTTGTTTTAATATATGTATTTGTATCATCCTATGAATGACGAGGCGCAGTGGCGGCGGTGGCGGCGCAGGCGCGCGCGACGCCCCACGCCGACTGCCCGTGCTGCCCAAACGCGAAGCCGATCAAGGCAGCACGCGAGCGGGCGGCAAGCGCGGGAGCGAGCTCGGCACACCAAGTGAACGACCCGTGCGCACCTGCCTGAACGGGCAGCAGGCCAGCGCTGGCCCGGCGAGCCGCCCGAGGCCCGGAGCCGCCACCGGAAGGCTGCCGGGGGGCTGTGGCTGTGTAGATAAGTGATTCGAAGTATTTTCAACTGCCTGTCAGATAACTGTCCTACGTCTTTGCAAATACCTTACCGCCTCAGCTGGGGGTGGTTACGATGGCGCCGTCTGCTGTGTGGCGCATCTACTGTGTCGTGCATCTGCTGTGTAGCTCTTCATTTGCGGACAGCGTCTGCTCCGGTGATCCAGCATCCGCAGAAGATCAACCTGATGCGGCGATCGCTGCACGACGACTAAGGGATCCTGGGCGTATATGCCGCGAGTAGAAGGTGCAGGAAGCCGTGGCGAGTAGGTGCAGGAAGCCGTGGGGAGCGTCGTGATGGGCATGATGCGTCTCGCAGACCGACCGGCCCAGCCATGGTGGCGAGAGCGCTGGTGTTGGCGAGACGCGAGGTCGCCGCCGTAGTGCCGGCAATGCCGGCCGTGTCCTGAGTGCGAGGGCGTCGAGGATGACGGGTCGACGCCTGGACCAGAAGGTGGGGACGCAGACAGTGTCAACAGTGATGGTGATGGTCAAGAGAGTAGTCAGCGACATCGTCAAAGTTAACGGCCCATTGAGATCACTCACCTGAGACCACCTGAGATCAACCGTGTCGTCGTGCTGCTAGTCGAGTTGAAGAGATGGCAAGCCGTCGAGGGTGTGGTTGGTAGGTGAATATGGAGACCACTGTCTGCATGGGAGGCAGATAAATAAAAGCAGGTATGAGGGTAGGTGAAAGCAGGAAGAGAAATCCGGGTGCATCTTGTGTCGCCGTCACAACGTCACACTTCATCACGCCTGTTGGAATTCGAGCTTTCAAAGTGCATGGTCTACACCGGCCGTGGCGTACGACAGTTCGGGGTCTTACTAGAACAGTACAATATCATGCTACCATACTGTGAATACGACAAGTCAAACTCTGACCTGACACAGGTTTGAACCCAAGTTTTGGAATAAGTGCGACAGTCAGTATATTGAGGTGTCGAGACCCGGAGCGACTACACAACACCAACAAACAACGGAGGGTCAACACCACACGTGATCGGCACGTGCAGGGCGAGAGAGAGGGATGGGGATCCTGACTGGCGTCAACGGCGTAGAGCACAGATCGACAAGGGGCGCGCGTTGTGCAAGCTAGTCCCAAAGACCAAGTTAGCATTGGCATGCAGATAGTAAGTAAGGCTCACCTAGTCCCAAAGACCAAGAGGTCAAGATGGGGGACTAGGTGTGCGCCGGGGTCTGGTATATATACTACTGGGAGCTGTGTCAAGGCTGAGTAAGTAAGAAGGATGAATGAGTCAGGAATACGGGTCAGGTGTGAGGAATGTAAGCAAGAATGTAAGCGAGCAGTGTCTGACCACACGGTATGGTAGATAAGAAGAGAAGTCCAAAAGGGGAAGTCGGCAGAGCCCGGTAATAACAAGGGAAAATAGAGGAAAAGGAATAAACGGAAAAGGAAAAGACATAGGGGTTACGGGCGCGTCATGACATTACCCCCCTGCTAGGATTCATCGTCCTCGATGATCTAGGAAGAGGCCCTCCTCCCATGCGAGTTCCTGAGGCGGGGCGGCGGTGAAGTTCACAATTGGCTGCCAGGGTAGGGATGCGAAGATAGAGGCCTTGATCGCCCGTGGTGCGCTCGGGTGCTTCTTATGGAAGGCATTGAGTTTGCGTTTGGCGTTTATGAGGTGTTCCGCGGGTTCCCAACCGTTATGGCTCTCGTCGTAGCCCTTCCATTTGACGCGATACTGGAGGACCTTGTTGCGTATACGGCTGTCCAGGATGTCCTCCACCTCGAACTCCTCCTCGCCTTCGACCTCCACCGGTTCAGGCGGCTGAGGGGTCTCGCCATTGACATCGTTGCCTCTCCATGGTGTCAGCTTGTCAATGTGGAAGACATCGTGAATGCCCTTGTGGTCCAAGGGGAGATCAAGTCGATAGGCGAGGTCTCCAACCTTCTCCTTGACAGTGAATGGACCGAGCTGACGTGCACCGAGCTTGCGACTGGGAACCTTGATGTTCACGTTCTTCGCATTGAGCCAGACGCGGTCCCCGACCTCGAAGCGGAGGGGCGGAGTGTCACCATGCGTGTGTCGCTCCTGCTGGTGTTTCTTGGCGAGCTCCAGGGCATGAACAGCGTCCTTGCGTGCATCCTTCAGGAGCTCGATGCGCTGGTTAGCGGGCGCACTGCGGGACTTCTGGCCGACGGGGATGTTGAAGTGGGGGAGGTAGCCGTACATGATCTCAAAGGGGGAGCTACCAAGCGACGAGTTGGTATGCGAGTTGATGACAAACTCTGCGGCGGGCAGGTGTTCGTCCCAGTCGTCCTGACGGTGGCTGACAAACATGCGCAGGTACTTCTCTACTTCCTGGTTGGCGCGTTCCGTCTGACCGTTTGTGGCGGGATGATATGCGGTAGAGAAGTTGTACTCGATCCCGAGACGTTTGAGCAGGGCGCGCATCATGGCAGCGACAAACTGGGAGCCGCGGTCGCTGGTGAAGCGGAGTGGAAGTCCATGAAGGCGGAAGATCTCGCGGTAGTAGAGGTCGGCAGCATCGCTAGCGGTGAGATGCGTGTCACAGGGGATGGCGTGGACTTGCTTGCTGAAGTGGTCAACGCAGACGAAGATGGCGTTGTACCCATGCGCGATTGGAAGGTTTGTGATGAGGTCCACGCCGACCTGTTCCCATGGGCCAGAGGGTACGTCGAGGGGGTGAGTGCCGGTCTGCAGGGTATGATGTTGGGCCTTGCGGCGCGCACAGCTGTCACAGCCCGCAACGTACTTCTCGACAAAGGAGCGCATGGTGGGCCACCAGAAGTGGGAGTCGACCAGTTGGAGAGTTCCGTGGAGACCAGGATGGCCAGCGGTAGGCAAGTCGTGGCACTGCTTGACAACCTCGCGCCGCAATTCCTTGTCCGGTGGAATGTAGACTCGCCCACGGTAGTAGATCAGTCCATTGTCCTCTTCCCACTCTGCAAGCCCGTTGGTGAGCCGGCGCGGCCCATCTTTGCGCAGGCGCTCCAGCCCTTCCAGTACGATAGCCTCACGCTCGCTCGCCTTGCGGATGCGGTCCTCAAGTGGGTTGGCCACGAGGGTGTTGGCAGCAAGCTTGGCAAACACATCCGGACCTAGGACGATCTCCTGCTGGTTGTCATCATGGTCCGAGACACGGTGATGCGGCATGCGGGAGAGCGGGTCGGCTTGGACGTTAGCCTTCCCGGGTCGGTGCACCATGCGGAAGTCGAATCGAGACAGCCAGAGGGCCCAGCGGGCTTGTCGACGACTCAGGTCCTGCGCGGTGCGCCAGAACTCGAGGTTGGAGTGGTCGGTGACAATCTCGAAAGGCTGGGGGAGACCTTCCAGAAATCCACGCCAGTCCTTGAGAGCTTCGATGATGGCAAGCATCTCGCGGTCGTAGATCTCATAGTTCCGCTCGGCTATCTGCATGGAAGCGGAGCGGAAGGCGACCGGGTGCCAGAGGTCGTCGTCCAGCTTCTGCATCAGGGCGCCACCGGTGGCGTATCCCGAAGCGTCCACCTCGATACGTGTCGGACGGTCGGGGTCCCACAGGGTGAGTACGGGTGCGGAGGTGAAGGCGGTACGGAGGGTCTCGAAAGCGGTACGCTGCGGCTCATCCCAGCGCCAGGGTGCGTCCTTCTTGGTCAGGTCATTGAGCGGCCGCGCGATCTTGGAGAAGTCACGGATAAAACGGCGGTAGAAGTTGGCGAAGCCTAAGAAACCTCGGAGGTCGCGTAGATTGCGAGGTGCGGGCCACTCGCGGACGGCAGCGACCTTGACGGGGTCCATGCGAACTTCTCCCTCGCGGATGACGAGTCCCAGGTATTCGATCTCCTCTTGCTCGAACTCGCACTTCTCGGGACGAAGGTAGAGATCGTGCTTCCGTAGACGGGCAAGCACCTCGCGAACCACGGCACGATGGTCCTCGAGTGTCTTGCTGAAGATGAGGATGTCGTCTAGGTAGACAGCAACCTTGCCGGCAGCAATGAGGTCGGAGAAGATCGAATTCATGAGGGCTTGGAATGTTGCCGGCGAGTTGGTGAGACCAAAGAACATGACCAGTGGCTCGAAGAGTCCGCGGTTCGTGGAGAACGCGGCCTTCCACTCGTCGCCTGTCTTGATACGGACGTTGTTGTACCCCCAGCGGACGTCGAATTTGGTAAAGTACTTCGAGCCTTGGAGGCGGCTGACAATGTCGGCGACAAGGGGGAGGGGATACCGGTTCTTCACCGTGAACTCGTTCAGTTTCCGGTAGTCCTGGACGAAGCGGAGCTTGCCGTCCTTCTTTTTGACGAAGAAGACGGGCGAGGACAGCGGGGACTTGGACGGGCGGATGTAGCCTTTGCGAAGGTTCTCTTCGAGGAATCGGTCGAGTTCCTCCTGCTCGTTGCGGGACATGGGATAGATCTTAGTCCGCATGTTGGCAGGCGCCCCGGGCACCAGATCAATCGCATGATCCCAGGCCTTGTGGGCGGGCAGGCGTTCGGATTCGACCTCGGAGAAGACGTGGGCGTAGTCACGGTAGGGCTCCGGTACCATTTCCTCGAATGTGCGCTGGGGTTTGGCCTTGTTTGCTTCCTCGGCTAGTTGCTGCGAATATGTGAAACCAGCAGCGCACCAGACTTCTTCGTTGGAGTCCTCCAGAACACCAGCACGCACCCAGGCGCGGCGGGTGGCTCGGTTGGCGCGGAGGCGGCAAAGGGGTGGTTCTTCCTCGAGATCATCCGGTGCAAGGAGCGGAGGGGGGAGTACGTCAGGATCGGGAGTAGATGATACGGTCGGCTTTGCTGGCGGGGACTGGGGGACCGTGGTGGAGGTGGAGTTCACCTGCTCCTGGAGGGTCTCATCGTCTCCGATGTATTCCAG
The DNA here is from genome assembly GCA_007026445.1 of Schizophyllum amplum. Lineage (NCBI taxonomy): Eukaryota > Fungi > Basidiomycota > Agaricomycetes > Agaricales > Schizophyllaceae > Schizophyllum > Schizophyllum amplum. Next base: position 1,454 of record VDMD01000041.1, on the reverse strand, counting down.
CAGAGCACCGTTAGAAGGCTCGCCGAGAGGTATGCGGGGCTCCTCGTCATCCTCAACGACTTCTACTGGCGGTGGGCGCGGTTTGGGAATGCGAACCTCACCGCGTTGCCAGTCAATAGTGGGGTTCACTTGACGCAGCCAGGGGAGGCCGAGGATGACGTCCTCACCACCGAGATCGGTGATCAGGAAGTCGACATATTCATCCCAGTTGTCGACGGTCATACGGAGACGGGCGAAGTGGGTGATGCTACCAGCCGTGTTGAGGGTTCCGTCGATGTTGTAGATGGCGATCGGATGACGGAGGGGGAAGGAACGGATACGGAGACGCTGCGCAAACTTCTTATCCAAGAAGGGCGAGGTGGCTCCAGAGTCAATCATGGCCGCGATGTCCGTACTGCGGTTGAGTCCACTGAGCTTCACTTGTACGCGGAAATGAGATGAAGAGGGATCTATTTCATGAACGGCGTACAGAGTGGTCGAGTAAGTGGAATCGTAAGCGGAAGTGGAATGCATGTACGGAGCGGGGGGTGCAGACGCTGCGGCGTTGGCGCGCACCCGGACTAAAAACCCTGGAGGGCCTTGATGAGGTTCTCGATCACGGCCGCGTCTACTCCTGTGGCGGCGGCAATGGCGGCGGGGGCGATGGCGGCATTGCCGGCGGTCGGGGCGGCGACGGCGACAGCGGGCGCCTGCGCATCGTCCTCCGGGAACAGCGAGAAGGCGGTGGCGGCAACGCGCTGCTGGCGCAGACCGCGGTTACGCTCATACCCCATGTACCGGTCCTGGCAGACGCCCGAGATGTGTCCCTTGCGAGCGCAGTAGGAGCACGTCTCGTGGCCGCGGCGACATTCGCGCTTGCGGTGGTCCGAAGATCCACAGCCGTAGCAGCGGTTGTACATGTCGCGCGTGAAATCCTCGCGCGTGCGCCCGTTGCCAGCAGGGCGAGGGCCACGAGGAGGTGCGGCGGCGGCGCGCGTTGCATCAACATCCATAGCGTAAGGGTCGCGAGCGGGGGCGTTGGAGCGCGAGGCGGACTGCGTGGCGGGGGTCTCGTTGCGGATGTGAGCGTACGCACTGAGGGTCCGGTCAATGAGGGTGCTCAGCTTGGTGGACTTGCCGAGGAGCGCCTCCATCAAGAACTCGAGGTTCTTGACATCCTTGGGTAGCTTCTTCTTGAAGCGGTCCAGCAGGTCCGCGTCCGTCAGATTAGTGCGGTCCGCCAGCTCGCGGGAAGCTAGCACAGAAAGCCGGTACGCCCTGTCCGTCGACAGTGAGCGCTTCGAGCTGGTTCTTGGCCTCCTGCGCATCATCCGCAGGCAACCAGCGCTGGTTGAAGAGGTGAACGAACTTGTCGTAAGAGTCCTTCATGTCGCCCTTGGCCTGCTCCTCGGTCGTGAGCTCAAAGGGCTTCTCTCCTTTCGCGAGCTTGTTGACGAAAGGGGTAGCCCAGAGGC